>CABFVX010007571.1:0-29938 GCA_902151425.1 Timema shepardi
TGCCGGGTTCAGTGATGACATCAACTTAGCCTGGATTGCCTTGGTGTCCTCACCCTTGTTAGATGTTATGAATACTTTGGAGCACTGTTGATATCATCATGTGAATAAAATTAAATTATGTTCATACTGGAGCAATATTTTTTTTCATTTTTGTCAAAACGTTTTGCTCTAAAAGCAGCCAAACCAATGGCCTTTACTCGCGCCCCTACACCCCCGCCTTGAAATCCCCTGGAGCTCATGTTTGTCTCTTACTGCAATTTTGTTTTTTAAGTTGAAGATTATTATCATTAAAATTTATTTTTACCATGTATTTTTGCTATTTAAATATACGTATTGAGCTATGTTTAAATGCTTTATTGATTTTCTTTTTCTTAAATTTGTATACATTTTAATTCAGAGATAAATAAAGGTTCACGGTGATTATTGGTGCTTTCCTTTATTTGAAATGCAACTTCCAATTAACGGAAAACCAAACCATATTAAACTGAGTTATTTGTCAACTTGCTCACCTACTAGAGCAGAAATATATTTATTAACATATTGATGTTTGCTATCAGATACAACAAAATCGAGACTATTAAGGATTTCTTATGAAAGATATGTCTCCCAAGACCAAAGGGCGAGAGAATACTTTCACACATTCTACAAGACAATGACTTTTTATATCTCAAATACAATAAATATCCCAACAAATACTATTTTTAAATTAATTTAAATATGACAGATACTTCTATTAACCATAATATAAAGTGTATTATAAATGTCTCACGATTGTCTAACAGATGGTAGAACTTACTCAAATTGAGTTAAAATAATGTACCAGCCCCCTATTTTCCCTGTTCCCCCTTTTCTCTTACGACAGTTGGGCACCCACGAATAGGTATAGTATGATTTTCGTAGGAAGAACAGTAGAAGTTAGTTACTAAAGTTACTAGAACAATTTTAATATATCCATACATCAAGCTATGTGATCTGCAGCTGTCATTTTTGATAGATATTATCAATTACTATAAAATAACACAAATAATATAGAGAAATGTTATCAATGTTGGCTGGAAATAAACATGTTCGAATTTTCTCTACTGTTCTTCCAACCAAAATCAGGGTATATGTATCAGTTTGTTCGACGGGACCTCATGTTTACAACTTATTGCATGGCCCATATACCATTTTACGCTTTAATCAGCTACCACATCAAAGCTTGGTTTCCTGTTTTAGTACCCGTTTGGGTTATATGTAAACATTAATTAAGCTAATTAAATAAAGATGAAAAAGGTCCAGCTTGAGAGTGAATTTACCATCAATTTCATGAAGAGAGAGTGGGGAACCATTTATGAAAAACTATCCTCAGTACTCCCGGCCAGGATAAAACCAAAATCTCCCCATTTTCGGCAATTCAGTCTACTACTAGAGTAGCGCGTTAGACCATGAGGCCACTGAAGCGGGTCAGAAAGGTTTGTTACGTCTTCCCTCAACTAGAAGGTGATATTATGGTGCATTTTATCACTAACTGAATGTTTACTGTAAGTATATATATATTTATATCTTTGAGTTTGAAACTAAGGTAGACAAAATCATCTTTAAATAATTAGGAAGACATAGGCCTGAAACTATCGCCCATTTTGAGAAGTGATTAAATATTTAAATAAGATAAGTATTTCTAATTTATACACACCTTGGTTATATGAAAATAAAACATGCTTATTTATTATATGAATATTTTTCATACAACCATTCGTTCAATTAATAAAACACAATATGTTATTGCCTAAAATTTGTTCACGCAGGTTAAATGAACAGTTGTTCAGTTTAAATCACTCTTATTTTTAATTATACTCTACAATTTTAAGTATCTACAAATAATAAGCAATTTAAGAGACTTTTAATATTGGTTATTATGATAAAAAAATATACACTATACGTATAGTAAAACGACACACTTCATTGGTCGTATGATCTAAGCCTCTAAGGTATCAGTCTGACAATTGACTAGACTGCCAATGACAGGAAGATCGGGGTCCAAATTCTGTTTGGGTGTACTGAGGGTAGGTTTTCCTAAATATTGTTAAACTCTTCCTTCACGCAAATGCAGGTACACACCCTCTAAATTCAACTTTCCTCGTCCCTAACACATTAGTGTAAATAGTAAATATGTGCTAAACACGAAAGGGTAGTAAGACATGTTGACAAAAAAATGCATATATCATACAACTTAATTGAGCTTATACCTGGATTACCTAAGGAATTGACATCTAATACATTCTTTTTTTCTGTCAACAATGATAACATTTTACTTTATTACTGCTACTCTTTTAAAGTGTAACAAGATTAGTGCTAGACTGTGTGGACCGCTACACCTGATTCTTTTATTGTCCTCCATCTTCTATCTTTCCAACCTTGGCTAACAGGTAGCTGGGCGAACCTGACTGCCAAGGGAACTATAGTGCAGATGAGGGAAACTTTCTTGGAAGAGAAGTCCCGCGTATGTAAGAGTCTGGGTTCATTTTATTCTAAACAAGGAGCATATTCAAGAAATTTAGATTTATAGACTCTGACATCTATATATAAACTGTCGGCGATAGCCGTAGGGTCCTCAGTTCGAGTTGAGGTTAGTCGAGTGAGTGGACCAGTGCGTTCGTATTGGTATGCCTGGGAGTAGGTGGTGTGATTAATGAGTGAGCTACCGTGCCCAGTGAGTGGTCTAACGTGTCCAATTAGTGGGCCAGTATGTCCAGTAAGTGAACCGGCTTGTCCAGTGAGTAGGCCGGTATGTCCAATGAATGGCCCGGTGTGTCCAGTGAATGAACCAGCGTGTCTGGTGAGTGGGCTAGCGTGTCCGGTGATTGGGCCTGCGTGTCTAGTGAGTGGGCTAGCGTGTCCGGTGATTAAGCCTGCGTGTCCAGTAAGTGGACCGGCTTGTCCAGTGAGTAGGCCGATATGTCCAATGAGAGGCCCGGTGTGTCCAGTGAATGAACCAGCGTGTCTGGTGAGTGGGCTAGCGTGTCCGGTGATTGGGCCTGCGTGTCTAATGAGTGGGCTAGCGTGTCCGGTGATTAGGCCTGCGTGTCCAGTGAGTGGTCCAGTATGTTCAGCGTGTGGGTTGGCGTATCCGGGAGAGGATCGGCGAGTCCACCGTTTGCGTAGCGTGGGTCGGCATGGTGTGTCGTGCGTGGGCTCAAGTGGCGACTAATGTGGACTGCATGGTTGATGTAGACGTTTTTGTACTAATAGTGAAACATTTTTTAATTGATTTAAATATTTGAATACGTATTATGTGTTTTACAGTTATTAGTTTGTTTATTTAACTTAACTCTAGTTTGTGTTCCGATTATCTTATTAGCTTACAGACTAAACTATTACTCGTATTATTTAATTCAGTGACTTGTTTAGTAGTAGTTAATTTAATTCTATCGGTGTATGTGGTATTTTGTTTTTAGTAATCAAAAATTTAAATATTCCGTATGGGGTTTCAATCGTGATTAATCAGCAGCATACCCCAATATCCTAGAAAAAAACTAGTGGTTTTCTCAGTGACGTATGAACGGCTTGTGGACTGTAGGGATGTAAACGAGCCCTCTGCCCCTCCACCCCCCTATTACAATATGAATGGATAATTTGTATAAAAACTTACAGATAAAAATCCCATTAATTGACGTATGCATATGTGTAAGAAGATCTAGTCACTTTTTCTAGCTGTCAGATGTGTCCAACCGTAATGAAATTGGAGTATTGTTGAATATATGAAAATGAATGTCTTAGTAATTTAAGATTTCAATTAAAATATACTTTTGTTCTCTCAATTTGTTTTCGTGTTTCTAGCTATGTGAAAATCAGCACCAATAAGATATTATTGTTAGTAAGTCCCTCCAATTTTCTACACTAACGATGAAAATGGAGCCCTATCCAGCGCTAGCGTAACACAAACAATGGTCGTTATCAAAAATCTGGCGGCTAAAACTCAAGGGGAAAAGCTTACACACGTCGTTTTGTTGAAACCCAGAATTAGTAATATATAATATTTTTCAGGCTCTAATTGACCATGGGAAAGGATAAAAATGCAGCTTTTGTTTTTTGGAAGAGAGAGCAATTGGCAATATTATTTACTCATCCCTTTACAGTATGAGCTCTACTTGAATGTATCATTAGTGTGGGCAATCCAACCCCACCCTGGCTTGGCATTTTATGTTTTGCATATATGTAATGTATCCACAACTGGTACAGACTAAACAAGAAATTACATAAAATATATGTAAATTTCAAATATAAAATTTAAATGATAAATTCTATCACAGTAGTAAAATAAACGAGTATATATAGGCTAAGAACCTAATTAATTTTTAAAAAAAATTAGAATTACAAAATGAAATAAGATCGGATTATTTGGGGTTAAAAAGAAAATTACTAATATATTGTTAAAATTATGTATTTTTATCCCTATTTAAATTGCTTGCAAATTAAAAATATTTTTATTTCCGTATTTTATATTGCGTATACTTTTTATGTATATCTAAATAGACTAAATTTCAACCTTATACATTAATTTCTACCCTAGAAATGGTGCTTAAAATGTATAAAATTGACCCTTAAAAGCCGTTAATTTTACTTAATTAAAATAGATAAATAATTTCTTAAAAGTGTGCAATAAAATTATTGAAGTATGGCCTTGACAACCCTGAAGGTGGTATCAGTGAAACAGTTTTATAATTTTAAAAAACATTGTTTGTAAATCTTATTATACTAAAAAAAATAGATTACCCGTTGGGCTCTACTCCTAATGGGTTAATTGTATTATTATTATTATTATTATTATCATTATTATCACCACGTCTTACTACCTGTTTGTGCTATACGTAAATAATTAGTAAGGTGGAAGTTAGAGGAAATGTACGCACATTTATGTGGAGTGAAAGTGAAAAACAATTTTGGAAAACCACCCTCAGTGTAGCTGACCAATATTCTAACCCTGATCTCCCCGTCATTGGCAGTCCATTTTACTGCAAGAGTGACGCCTTGAACCGTGTGGCCACAGAAACGGGTTTAAATCCATGCTACTGACCAAAGTTACTCGTTATCCGTGAAGTGAGTCTGACTCAAGCACTTGTTGAGAAAGGTTAATCTCTCAAAGTTAATTGGGTGGTAGAAGAAAATGCAGTATATGTGTCAGGTGGATGAGTTGTAATATTAGCTTTTAGAGTAAGGGGGCAATATACGTGGTCAAGTTGTAGATAGCTTTGCAAGACTAATAATAGCTGAATGGTTAATAGGAACAACCAACAGATCGTTCATGAAGTAGAGGCATGGATAACATCTTAATTAAAAAGAAGCGTATAGTTAAATCACTAAAGGAAGGTAGGTTTAGAACGTATTACATTCTAAAATAAATGGTACGGAACTCCGAACGGATTTTTTCTCTCTGTTGTTTAAAAACTCTCTCAACTCGTAATATATGTGAAACGAAATAATGGACACTAGCAAACACAAGCATAAATTGCACTTATGCAAAAAAAATAATCCTGGTTTTAAATTTTATTTTTAGTTAATTAATGTCCTCATTTGTATGTTTGGACCGATTAAAAATATCAATATTGGATCCAAAAGGGTCAACACTTCATATTATAATTTTGAGTTATCTTTAAAATTTTCTACATTTTATTAGGTGTTGCAAATCCTCGTGCCATCTCATTGCTATTAAATTCCTTACTTATAAATTTTGACCCAAAAAAATTTAAATATTAACTATTGAGTATAAAATGAAGATAGATCATTGCTGTACAAACATTTCTCCTAAGAGGTTTAAGTGAGAACAACAAACTTTTTAAGAGATTTAATTAAATTTAATTACTCTATGACATTGGAGAATTATTGCGTTAAAACTTAAGTAGTGTCTCTTTATAGTTATAGCTCACAAAGTTGTATGGATATATTCAACAATATCTCAGATAGTAATGTTAGTTTTATTAAAATATATTTCAAATAAAGGTCTTTTATTTTTAATAGTAATACAATTTTGCTATGAAAATGTATTTAGTATCTCAAATAGTCGCGGAGATACGGAAGTTTCTGCTTCTGTAAAGTACCCTAAAAGTCCTTTTAATGGGAAAATGAAAATATACAGTTTATTTATAATTTTAATCAACGCCTAGTTACGAATTTTAATCAAAATCTTTATAGTCGAATGATTATAACTTGAATGTTATTGGTTTTATAAAAATACTAGCTTTTACCCGTCGGGGCTTCACACGCAATAATTGATACAATCTTTTAATTTTTAACTAAACTGTTTTGGTCAAAAATAAAATTTTATTTTTTCCAAATATCTATGCGCTTATCTCAGTTAGAGCTGTAAATAATTTTGCCGTATTTTAATTCTCACTTTAAAATATTTCGTAATAAAATAAATATATATTATTTAAGTTATCGTTTATAAATTTAATTTTTTTACCTTCATAATTAGTAAGATAAATAAATAAATGAAATATTTTTTTTTTACTACATAGCTAAAATAACATCATATTTATTATTTATTAGTATGAAACTACGTCACACTAATTACTATTTTCTTTAGCTATAAAACATTAAATCACAAATTCTTAAATAACATCATTTCAATCACATTATAATAATATATTTATTATTATTTAAAATCAACTCTACCAACGTACAAAGCTTCATTCAAATCCAATCAGAAGTTTTGGCGTGATTGAATAGCAAATATATAAACACACAAACTTTCGCATTTATAATATTAGTAAGATTATTCAAATAAAATATTTATATTATTAATAGGCCTACATATTTGTAATGATAAGTAATTTCATATCTCAAATATTTTAGGAGGTATTGATAAAAAAGACAATTTATGCATCAGACCAAAGCCCTTAAATTCATTTTGCTTTGATATTGAGAGTAACCATTTTGTTTATAATATGTATTAATGTTCAGAAATTAAATTTAATCAAAAACGTTTGAGCCGATTTTTAGAAAATTAACCTTTTTTATTTTTGTCCATCAGTAACTACCCATAGTCTTAGGGTTAGATATCCAATCATCCAATTCCAAAAATCCCTCGGGGCAACCCAATGAAAACACTAGATACCAAGTTTTAGCCCAATCGGTAAAATAGCTTAGGCTCTAGTTGGAGGTACAGACAGACAGACGGACGTAAATTCAAAAACAACTTTTTCGGATTCGGGGGGTCATGAAACGTCAACATTCATCAAAATCTCGAGTTCGATTTTTTTGACTATCACAATAATTTCTCTACTTATCAGATATCAAGAAAGTAAAGATTTTGGGTTTAAATATTGTAAAAATCTAAATATATTATTTGGATTGAGATCTTCAAAATTACGGTTTGTGAACGTGTTGTTTAGCCATTTATTTATTAAAAAAAAGTAGCTCCTGTATCAAATTAGTTAGCGTCCTACCGGGATTATATTATAGTTTCGGCAGTCACTTAGAAAATTCTTGTTGTAGGTAATATCTGGCATCGCAAGTAGAAGCACTGCTAGGTCTGTCTATCCGACAGGGATTCAAACCCTAATCTCTTCGTCATTATCACTACAGTGTATTCTGGAAGGGATGCCTTAGCCCACTCGATTATCGATTCAATTAAACTGCGATTAAGCTCATTACGCTTTTAAGCTCATTTCGCTTTGACTTAGAACTTGTGTTGACTTTGAAGTTGTCGAGTTCAATTATAGTCAAAAGTACGGCTGCCCTGATATAATCTAACGGACTGTTAACAATTATTAATGACTATATATCATTATTTTCGACTGTCTATCCTTTGAACCAAGAAGGTGGACGTATGCATCACCGTTCATCCCATAAACGCTAGACTTGTGTACATAATAATGACGATAACGTAAAATGACACGTAGGTGATGTAATTTAGTTTAAAAATAAGTTTAACAAAAGGGTTTATAGCTACTTTTTTTGAGGGGCAGATGGGTAGCTCAGAGTAAATACATCCCTACTAGTGTTTAGAGGTGAATGTGAATACAATGTGGAAAAGCATCCCCTAAGCACGTGACCGAGGTTTAAGCTTTAACCTCCTCATAGCCTTAAATACAGTAAATTGTGAACCTGTGAGGATGTGAGTAGTATTTGGGGGATTATTTCAAGTAAATAGGTTTTTTCCCACCCCGTCCTGGTACCTGTTCGGTTGATAAACAGTGGTGGTTTTAAGCTGGGTCAACCTGGGCTCCCTCAGATACAAACTGTTTTTAAATTACAATCAATGCATTATTAATTTATATGATTTATAAATATTATTATGGTACGGGAAATACGGGGTTGTTATTGTATAATAGGTATGCTATGTGATTCCATTCAACTTCTGGCTATGGTCAAGTTGTTTCTTTTACACGGTCGCTTAAGTCGATATAGAACAGCGTTAGAGTTTGTGGTCTTGGCCGTGATTGAAGCTCACACTCAGCTCAAGCTCACATCACCAAAGGTGCACTGACATCAAAATCGATTCTGGAGGGAGGGTATTGGAAATACCTCTTCAAAGGGATAAAAGGTGGGTGTGCATGTACACAATAGAGTTATTTACATTAAAAGACGTTTTGTTTCAACAAAAGCAGCACTAGACGATTTGTAAAATAATTTATTAATAAAGAAGCATCAGAGGCCAGGAGGTACTAAGCTAGTTTTTAATTTCGATATTGTGTTTGTTTTAAAAATATTTTCAGAGATTTTGGAACCAATTGATGGGGAATCCATGCTACGTCAACAAAAAGCTGTGGATTTGGGGGGAGCTGGAAGAGTAATAAACTCAATAATTACTGTACTGAAAGAAATATGATCAGACGAATACTTTCCTTTCATATGGATGTCATCCTGTGAAAAAGCAAAACACTATAATATACCTTATGAATAAAAATCAAGAAACACAGCATCGCCTCACAAATTGATGGATGATTGATTGTATTATAACGTCAGTCTTACCATAAGAAGCAAGGAGGCACAGCACACCCGTAGTGGACAAATGTAAAAAAAAATTGAAAAAAATTGACAATATGGTTCTTGAATTGGAACGTAGATTCACTAAGAATGTCTTTGTAAATGATGCAATAGGGGCTTATCACTGAAGAAGTGAAATTTATCTACATGAAAAATCTATACAATTGTTTGCTGAAAAATACAAAGGATTTTTTCCACAGTTCGAGAAGTTTCATTCCGAAGTATGATTAGCTAAGAACACTTTTGTCAATAAAAAAAGTCGTTCTTAGATTTTTATAACATAAAAAATATGAAGCTTTTTTTTTCCTTAAACTCTTCTTGCGTGTAGCATCTTGTTAACGTTAAGTATTTCTTTAGCAGCTTGTACATAATTTTTACAGTGATGAAAATATTAAAACTTTCTTGAAATTTACGATGACGAGTGAAAGACTATGAACGTAATCTTGCTATTAAGTCATTAGAAAGAGGGTGAAGCAAACTACTTGTCCAGGATCAAAATGAGGTTGCATGAAAATTTGCTAATATTAAAAATAGAATAATTTATTTTCCGTTAGTGCCATGCATGTCGGGACTATACGGTCAACTGTTTTTAAGTGAGTGTGACGTGATCTTATCATGAATGTGCTCTATTAACAGTGTACAGTAATGGCAGATTACTATCAATATTTAAAGCAAAGTTATTATTAATGTTTATGTATTTTATATCTGGAGTGTATATTTTGTATTCTATGTTACATATTATTTTTAATTAACTATCGGTACATGCAGGAATATATTCCCCAATAATTTTTCAGTCTAGATCAGCAACTGGCGATACGTATGGATGGATTACTCATTAATTATTCATGGATGAGACCGAGATTCAATCCCTGACCTACCCATAACTGGCAATCCAGTCTAGGAGCAGGCAAAGTGATAGACAACAAAGTAACGACAGGAAAGGACAAAGTGGTAGACAGCCAACTGCTTGACATTAAGAAACGACATGGACCAAGGGATCGACACGATCTAGACCATGTGATAGACACCCAACCGGTAGACAAAATGAAAACCATTATTTGAGAAGACTGGTTGGGTCTAGTGGCCGACACGACTTGGGCCAACTGCTATACAAGCTCATGTATAGGAGTACAAAGTGATAGACAACCAAGCGGTCGACACGAGAGGCCCAACTGCTCGAAAAATTTTGATATCAACCAGTTAAGAGTGAGCTACAATGACAGAACAGTTAATTCAATACACGATTGTCCTTGTTTATACTCAAATAATTTTTTCCCCCAACCAGTCAACTTAACCTCACACTTCTTGACATATTTTTGCAGGGTTTGCTAAAGTAAAAATGTAGGTGAGAATAACTTCAACTAATGATGACCTTATAAATGAATATCACGAATTGAACAGTCGCAATTAATTCTGCAACGCTGGCGGCAACATCAAAGAACATTGAGCGTTGGTCTACATGTATGAACTATCTTATTTTTATTCCTTAGTGGCCTTTATTAAAACTTGAAATTTGACAACAGTTTTAAAATAGTATGTAAAATTAGTAACCGGCAAAAAGCGATACTAAATAGGATTTTAATAGTTTTTCAAAGAAATAATTTTAATATCTAACCTGTATATTTAGTGCTATATATTTTTAATTTGAAGCACCACGTTATACCTACTAGAGAGTTACTACCCGTTCACACTATACGCCTATATAATAACTATGCTAATGTGTTTAGGGATGAATACGGTTGAATTTAGAGGAACTGCACCCGATTTTTCGTGGAGTGAGAGTGGAAAACCATTTATGAAAATCCACTTTCATTCAAACGACTGGGATCTAACCCCGATGAATAGTCTTAACGTTTAAGGTGTCGGATGGAGAATGATGCATAACTATTTAGTACCGTCTCAAAAAGTTTCAGAATATTTTGAGGGATGAGTGGTAAACAGGAAGGACATATCGTTTAGGGTACAAGATCTAAGCCATCAGATATAAAGGAGGGGTGGTAATATGATGAATACATCGTTTAAGGTACAATATTTAAGCTGTCAAATTTTAAGGATCAGCTGGTAAGTGGTATGTATGGTAAGAAGATACAATTAATAGAATTAACCTTGACATGATTAAGGCAGGCAGACAAGTCTTGACAGGCTTAAAGAGAAAATGTCCTCATTTCAGACTCTCCAAGTGCAAGTTAAAGGATGAATGGTCTCAACGTTTAAGGTGTTGGGTGGAGAGTGATGCATAATTATTAAGTACCGTTTAAACCGTTTAAGAATATTTTGAGGGATGTGTGGTAAGCAGGAAGGACATATCGTTTAAGGTACAAGATTTAAGCCATCAGGTATCAAGGAGCGGGTGGTAAGAATACGGATACATCGTTTAAGATACACGATCCATGCTGTCAAGGCTTAAGGACCAGCTGGTAAGCGGTGTGGGTGGTAAGAGGATGAATTAGAGCTGGATGGGAACATCATGGTCATGATCGAACCAGATGACTTCTTGCTCAGGATGAATACAGGAAGTCGTATGGCTTAAAGGAGGTAAGAGTACAGGATGGGGACTGGAAGTTGTGCAGATCAAGGCTGTGATTAGGAGACTGGGAGGAGCGTAGAGGATCGATTGGCGGGCATGGTAAGGGAAGGGGATGCATGCTAGGAGAAGAGTACGGGATGGAGGCTAGAATCTAGACTCAAGGGTGGATGGGGGCTGCAAGGGGCATAACTACAAATACAGGGGCATAAGGTACTCTTGTGTAATTAAAAGCTTGTTAAGGTTAGGCTAGGTTAGATAAGAGGAAAAAGTGACCTACCCCATTAAAATGTGCTAAATCAATGTTAACCTTATGGGAGAAAGTGGTCCAGAACTGTCATTTCAACCCCTACTACCATGTGTACAACTTTATTAGTTTTGAAATAACTTGTCTGTCCCTTGAGCCACTCTTAACTAGATTCATCTCGATGTTTGTCCTCTCGTGTCGGCCGCTAGCCTGTCTATCACTTTGACCTCTTATATGGGAGCTTGTCTATCACATGCTCCAACTTGTGTCGATCACTTGGCCCATGTCGTTTATGCGTGTCTAGCAGTTGATCTGTGTACAGGTTTGTTCTATCGTGTCGACCGCTTGGTTGTCTACCACTTTGTACTCTTATAAATGAGCTTATCTGGAAGTTGGTCCAAATCGTGTAGGCCACTTGACCCACCCAGCATTCCCTCCAAATATTTGTTTATAGTTTGTCGAGCAGTTTGTTGTCTAGCAGTTTGTATGGTGCCATCCAGTCTAACATAAGAGTGGCGCGGTATATAATGCGACCAACAATGTAGGTGTGTACCATTTAATATAATGGTGCAATCTTTTAAACGTGCCGATGGCTGAGTGGTGTGAAAATATAAACTTGTGTTGCTTAAGGTCACCATAGTAAAAAGGTATCTTTCTTTATATAACCCAGATTAGTGGGCATGTGGCCATAAGAGTTGGTCTCGTCAATTCTGGTTTTCCTGTGACGGAGAAGTTGGGGTTTTAATTCAGGGTAGGGTCTATTGAAGGGTGATTTTTCCTAGAAATTGTTTTCTTAATGTCCTTCTAAGTAAATATATTCTACATTATCTCTATGTTCTACCTTACTCATCCCTTCCCCAAGATCCTAATTAAAATGAACATTGCCTGAATAGATAGTAAGAGGCGTTGCAAACAAAACCAACACGATTGTTTTTTCCTTTGTCAGTCCGAGCTGTTTCAATTTTGTACTACGACAGCGTACAGCCAGCCAGTATCTTTTTTTCCCCGGAGGCTCGTGAAATAAAACAAGCGATATAACGTTAACATCTTGAATAATACACGTATTACTATTGCAAGCACGTACGAATGAACGATTAGATAGCCCCGAATGAAGGTTGACTGTTACCCAGCAATTTATTTCACGTTCATATCGCCCCGAGCATCGCGAATAACTAAGAGACAAGCAGAGTTTGCGAATAAAAAAAACAGAGGAGAGATGCTACATAGCTCATACCAATGTAGTTGAGTGGTAAAGAATGATTCACACGTTCACCGGAAATTGAGAGTATAATCCGCTTGAGTGTCGCTGCAATTCACACGGTCACAGAAATGTCTGTGGACACGCCATGCTTTCCATTGCTAACTCGATAGAGACCATTTATCAACACATTCTATATATATACTTATTTTCTATCACCATGCTTTACTACCCATTCGGCTTATACGCCCATGTACTAATCACGCTAGTGGTATTATCGATCAGGCAGGTTATATTTAGAGAAAGTGTATCAGCATATGCGTGAATTAAGCGTGTGAAATAATTTTGAAAAAAAAACAACCTAAGTACACCCTACCGAGATTCAAAAAGCAATCTCCCTTTCATTGGCAGTCTAGCCTACTGCAATAGTAGCGTATTAGACCATGAATCCACCAAAGTGGATCATTTTATATTTAGTTTGATAAATTCACCTTTAATATTAACCACTCTTCGGGTGGTTTTCAATTGGTACTGTGTCGCAACACAACTTAACACAAATTCGCACACGTAACTTTCATTTAAAGAGTTGCTAGAAATCATTTCAACAGTCAAATAACCCGCTTCGGTAGCCACGTGGTCTAACGCACTACTCTCGTGTTGGACTAGACTGTCGATGATGAAGAGATCGATGTCTGAATCTCAGTCGGGTGTACTGAGGGAGATTTTTCCCAAAATGGTATTCCACTGTCCCTCCACCTAGATGCGGGTAATCTTCCTCTAAACATAACCTTTCTAATCCCTAAAACCTTTAGTGTAATTTAATACATAAGCGTATAGCCCAAGGAGAATTAAGCAACACGTGGTGATAAAAAAATAAAGTCAAATCACCCCACGCACCTTTTGACCAGTTTCTACTCTTTTTACAAAGCACATGCGCAATTATACTTGTCGGTTCTTTTGGAGCATTGATTGATTGGCATTTATAAGATAATTGTAGTGCAAAGAGGACAAAGATGAAATTATGTCAACTCATGCTGATCAAGCAATAAAACAAAATTTTTGAGAAAGACTTAGATCTCATCACGTGCCCCTGTTTTAGTTCTGTTTTTTATTTTAGGCGAACGTGTAGTTCTAAAGTAGGAATGGTGGTTTGAAATATGCTTTCTTTCTAAGCTGCGGTACTTTAAATACTTGACCAACTAGTTTGTATGCTCTTTTAAACTATCCGGAATTAATAATTATAATTATGGGTGATAAAGGCTAAGAGGACTCTGTACAAAATCTCACATTTAAAACAAATTGAAAGCGATGGATTACTACAAACAACATATTATCTTTTTAGAAGTTTAAGGAGTTCAAATTTTAACTAGTAATTATTACAATTATATTTTGGAAGTGGAATTTAGGAACAGACTATTATCACAGTGTCAGTGCGCAGTTATTATTCCACCTATTTTCAATAAAATATAGAACTTATAATCACTGAGCTATAGTTTCACCGGTTTTTATCTATGGTTGTTAAACATGGTCTCCTAACATATGTATAATTATTTTGAGTTACATACCATGTACTCTCAGCAGAAATTATTATAGTAGTCAAAAATATCAGATTAAAGCGGGCGGGACATGATGTCTAAGTGGAAGCATATAGAAATCGGTTCCAGGTTTGATTGACAAACACAATGGGAAGAAACCATTGGGAAGACCTAGATGCATATAGTAGTATAATATTAGAACGAATCTGAAAAATATATGGTGTGAGGAGGGGGACTGGTTAGAACTAGCTCAAGCAAATATAGGGTGTAATGAGGTGGACTGTATAGTACTAGGTGAATATATTTAGAGGGTGTAATGAGGTGGACTGTATGGAGCTAGGTCAATATATTTATAGGGTGTAATGAGGTGGACTGTATAGAACTAGGTGAATATATTTATAGGGTGTAATGAGGTGGACTGTATAGAACTAACCCAAGAGAGTGATAGGGTGTAATAGAGGTGGACGGTATAGAGCTAGGTAAATAAATTTATAGGGTGTAATGAGGTGGACTGTATAGAGCTAGGTCAATATATATAGGGTGTAATGAAGTGGACTGAATGGAACTAACCCAAGATAATGATAGGGTGTAATGATATATATGGTATATTTATATATATATATTGACCTAGCTCTATACAGTCCACCTCATTACACCCTATAAATTTATTGACCTAGCTCTATACCGTCCATCTCATTACTCATTTATAGGGTGTAATGAGGTGGACTGTATAGAGCTAGGTCAATATATATGTATATATATATTTATATATATATAAATTTATTGACCTAGCTCTATACAGTCCACCTCATTACACCCTATAAATTTATTGACCTAGCTCTATACCGTCCATCTCATTACACTCTATAAATATATTGACCTTGCTCTATACAATCCACCTCATTAAACCCTATAAATATATTGACCTAGCTCTATACAGTTCATCTCATTACACCCTATCACTATCTTGGGTTATATATATATATATAGGGTGTAATGAAGTGGACTGGATGGAACTAACCCAAGATAGTGATAGGGTGTAATGAGGTGGACTGTATGGAACTAGGTCAATATATTTATAGGGTCTAATGAGGTGGACTGTATAGAGCTAGGTCAATATATTTATAGGGTGTAATGAGGTGGACTGTATAGAGCTAGGTCAATATATTTATAGGGTGTAATGAGATCGACTGTATAGAACTAACCCAAGATAGTGATAGGGTGTAATGAGATGGACTGTATTGAGCTAGTTCAATATATTTATAGGGTGTAATGAAGTGGACTTTAAAGAACTAGGTCAATATTTATATAAGGTGTAATGAGGTGGACTGTATGGAGCTAGGTCAATATATTTATAGGGTGTAATGAAGTGGAAACTATAGAACTAGGTCAATATAATTATAAGGTGTAATGAGGTGGAGTGTATGGAGCTAGCTCAATATATTTATAGGGTGTAATGAAGTGTAATCTATAGAACTAGGTCAATATATTTATAAGGTGTAATGAGGTGGAGTGTATGGAGCTAGCTCAATATATTTATAGGGTGTAATGAAGTGGACTGACTGGAACTAACCCAAGATAGTGATAGGGTGTAATAAGATGGACTGTATAGAGCTAGGTCAATATATTTATAGGGTGTAATGAGATGGACTGTATTGAGCTAGCTCAATATATTTATAGGGTGTATTGAAGTGGACTTTATAGAACTAGGTCAATATATTTATAAGGTGTAATGAGGTGGACTGTATGGAGCTAGGTCAATATATTTATAGGGTGTAACGAAGTGGAATCTATTGAACTAGGTCAATATATTTATAAGGTGTAATGAGGTGGAGTGTATGGAGCTAGCTCAATATATTTACAGGGTGTAATGAAGTGTAATCTATAGAACTAGGTCAATATATTTATAAGGTGTAGTGAGGTGGACTGTGGGGAGCTAGGTCAATATATTTATAGGGTGTAATGAAGTGGAATCTATAGAACTAGGTCAATATATTTATAAGGTATAATGAGGTGGAGTGTATATATTTATAGGGTGAAATGAAGTGGACTGACTGGAACTAGGTCAAGAAAGAGATAGCTTGTAAGTGTGGCAAAGAACTTTCCAGCTAATTAGGTCATGGATTAGGCCTAAATAACTAAAGGAATGAGGTAGGGATGAGTAAAGTACAAATTAGAGAAATGTTTCATTATCTGTGTTAAGGGAAACAAGGAAACCATTTATGAAATCAGCCCTTACTACACTCAACTAGGAATCGAACTTAGGCAAAACATACTAGTTGAGTTTTACGTATTTGTCTGATAACCCAACGATATGGTTGGTACTTAAAATAATAGAATATTTGAGTTTGTATCCTTCATACAACACAGATATTCGTAAATATTTCTAACTTTTGGGGCCGAGTGCTGTACTAGATTAAGTTTGTTTGTAAGTCTAGAACTAAAATATATTTCACTTCAAATTCCCTTAAAAGGAACATTTTACATCTACTTCAAGAATGGATTTTCTGTATGAGCACTAGATTGCGGCCATATTTGGGCAATTCCCCTAATTGGTTTAAATAAAATATAATGTGGTTTTCATAATAAATATTTGAATTTTATCTTTTCGAGTAGTAGAAAAAGCCTATGGAAATACTCTCGCCAATTTTAATTGAGTGGTGAATAAATATCATTTAATAAAGTATATAGCATAAAAATTAAAAATTTTATAATTGGTTTCTTCTTAGATAGTAAGGAACATTTTAAATAAAAACAAAAGATAAGATATATTAATGTTTGGGGATTTATATGAAGTGCAACCGAATTTGTGAGGAGGGAAAGTGGGTAATAGTTGGGGGAAAAAATCACTCTTAGTAAACTCAACCAGGATTCGAAGCCATATGTGAGATTTGCGTGGATCTTGCCTATAATGGTTGTGAAGGGGAGGGTGGGGATCGGTGTTTGAACCTCAGTCAAGTGTACCGATGGCAGATATATATTATAATATTAAAAATAATGATTATAGTTAAAATAATTAAGGAATGCCTGATTGATTTACACTCTCCGAACTGATAGATGTTTAAACCTTACAATTATTATTATTATTAGCACCGCGTCTTACTACCCGTTCGGGTTATACGCACTTACGCTAATGTGTAATGGTAGGGTGATTGTGAGATTAAATGGAGGACCTACAGTTTAACGTGGGATCCGAACCACGGTGGAGGCCTGGCATTCCACACATTCACAAGATGTCTTGTCAGAGGTGAAGGAAGGGTTTGGTAATCAGATAAATCTTTGCCGGGACCGAGGATTGAACCACGGTCGCCAGCATAGAAGTCTGACACCTTACCCCTAGACCACCAGGTCACCCTAAACCTTACAATTCAACAAAGAAGCCTAAAGAGGAACCGATGTATTCTACCTGTGCTATGAATTATTTAAAAATCTTGTAACGTAGTTATTTTACTAATAAAAACCTGTCAATACTTTGGATTGAAAGGTAGGTTTTTTTGAGGCCTTCTACACGTTGTGTCCTCAATGAGATGCCGTGATCATAGTTATTATGAAGTTGTGGAGCTGGGGTGAGTCTTAACCCGACTTAGGCCTTATTAACCAAAGCCTGGTGACCGTTGGGTTCATTCCCCTTAATGTAAAAACACCCAAAGCACCATCAAGGAATCGAACCTGGTACCCCTAATTTTTTAGCCTGGTTCTCTGACCTCTACACCAGGGGGCCTGTTAACAGGTAGTTTGTCATTCTATTTAGTTGAGAGGATCTAAGTTCATTTATTGGTACTGCAAAAATATGTATAGCTTTTGTTTGATTCTTTCCTTTGTCCTTGTAATCCACATTTAATTTCACAAGGAGATAATGGATTAATAAGGTAGAATTTAATTAGAGGTACCGTTTAGTAAAAATGTCTTCAATGATACTTCCTTGATTTGAGACCAAAACTTCTCATCACCAAGTATCCTAGCTTGATGAACGAGCCTGATAATTGGTAAGCAGGCCCACCGCTTTTTTTAAGTTAAAATATATTTGAACGCCTTGTCAAGTAAATATTTTTTTTCATCGTTTCTATCGTAAACTTGATTCTTTTAAATAAAATGTTTAGTTGGAGAAAGTAGCTTTATAACACATTTGATATTATATATTTGACCATTTTAGGTTAAACAAAATTCTGAAACTAAATTTTATCCCCGAACTCCCCAATTATATTATCAGCTGAATTTAAAAATATACTGTATAGGTACAGTAGCTTAGGTTTGAACATGATTTGACTAAAAAAAAGTAAAATTTATCATTAATAACCTCAGTATGTCTTAAAATATTTATCAACTCTCTTACAAACTTAAGAATATGACGCCACAGCAAGTCCAGATTGAATTTACGTTTTATTCGTCGAGCTTTAAATATCTAATATTGATACAAAAACCACATATTATTATTTTGGCGCCATGTGTTACTACCCGTTTGGATTATACGCTTCCCCTATTCTTAAATAATTCTAAAAATATTCTTACATTTTTACAAAATCATGTTTTAGTCTTAAAGAAGGTTTTGTATAAGCTTTTTTTAAACGTCAACAACAGCTCAGGTTATTTAGTTTATTCACGAAAATATCCCGTAGGAATCTTCCTGCCTGACAGAATGTAAATTAAAAAATTCCATGGAAGAATTTGTCTATCTAGAATAGGAAACAAGGAATAAATAACTTTTAGATGCATGCGAATTATGAACGAATGCAAATTGTGAGTGCGTATACTCGTTAGCGGAAGAGCGGAAATATAATCTGCTTATTTTTCTGATCAATTTTTTTTACCTCTCTTTCTATTTTGTCCATTGGCGTTTAAGTATAATATTGTTTAGAGTGCTCAGGTGTGTCGAGTTAAGATGCGACGTGTATTACAAAGAGCTTTGAATTCTCTTTGGTAGACATCGTCGATAACCCCTAAAATTTTCTCCACGTGTTTTCTGAATGTTTCTCGAGAACGCGACACAAGTTCTGTTTTCTCGTGAGCCGCTAAATCGAGCTACGAACAATACGCAATCAAAATGTTTAAAGCGCCAGTTATTATGCTAGAAAATAGATGGCAAACACTTCACCGTCGACCCCTCTCCAGAAAACAATGCTCATATCACCACCTCATCCTACCCCGCCTCCCCCCTAAACATGTCCGCGCAATCAAAATGCTGCCCTTATACAAGAGATAGCGTTAATTGTTTGGCAGGACTGTGGGAGAAAAACTTTCCAACTCTCATTTACAGACGCATTCGAATATATTCATATAAATATTTGAACTTTCATATTCGGATTATGTTCTCTTTCAGAACATATATTATTACTAAAGGAACGAGAAAATAACAAATTAATTTACAAGAGAAAAATACATGAAAATGTGATTTACACAGGTTAACTATTTCCTTTATATACATAGGCGTAATTTAAGAGTACAAGAGGGACCAGTGGGCCCCTTCCCCCATTATTTAGAGAACAAAAGAAAACTAAATATAATTCGACAATCATTATTAACTTTTGACTCAAACAAATTTCTCACGAAACATTACAGTTCATCTGTTATATATTTTTTTACATCCATTACTGTTTCCAGCCTATGGCTTGGTTAAGTATTTATTCAAGTTATTTATTTTCCACTACCGGCTGACTTGACCTGTCGTAGCTTCACATGCCTTATTATATAACTTAAGACTAGGACAGGCAAAACATTCAGTCCCCGGCCATTTGTTTATCTATGTGAAAGAGTAAAACCATATTTTATCAACAATAATGCTATAAATAATATACGATATAATTTTATTTCAATAACGCAAGCAAAATAAGTTTAGTGATTATTTATGATATAATGTAATTGGTTTAAAAACACTTCTTATTGTATTTTACGTAACGGCCAGTCTCACTCGGAATCTCTGTAAATGGGTCCAAAGGTTGCTTACCAACTCCGACAGCCAATCGCAACTACCCTTGGTTGATTTCCTGCAATTATGAAATTTAAATCAATAATATATAACGCGAAGTGTTCGTCTGTCTGTAATAATATTTTTTGAAAATGTATGTGAATATTGAGTGTTCATATTTTAACTAAAGCCGGGGCTGGTATGTATTCACTGGCAGGGAGGGTGGGTAGCCCTCTGGGCTCATATTTGTGTCCTAGTAAGTATTTCCTGCTCAACAGTAATGTCCTTTGAAATGATGCTTCCAAAGTATTTGAAGCTAAAATCTGATACTAACCCGGTCCTACGTTGTTCCACTATGGTGCAGCTTATAAGATAGGGCCATAGTTTAATCCGTCAAGGTATGACTGCTACCTTTCATGGTAGATAAAGTGTACATTTTAACAGTCCACTTTCTGTCCCTGTACTAGAAGACATAAACATTTGTTCAATCTCTATTATCTACATCAGTTCCAAAACATGCATTAAGATGTGCAGCTTTGAGCTCTTTATGTGCACTAATACAAATAGGTTCTAACGTCAATATAGTTATCTCTGTTCTCAGTGACCGAAGGACTAGTTTATCGCGAGAGGGACGACTTAGTAATAGGCCTGCGACCACTCATGAGGATACGAGCATGTTGTTTCTGCAATCTCTCTTCTTTCTTATCAGATAAATCATACATTTATATATTCCTTAGTGTCTTAGTAGCCATACAAACCCGCTTTGGTGGCGGCGTGATCTAACATGCAACTCTCGCAGTAGACTAGACTGCCGATGACGGGGTGATCGAAGTTCAAATATCGGTTGGGTGTACTAGGAGTGGTCTTTCCAAAATAGTTTTACACTCATCCTCCAATCAAATTCAAGTACACTTTTTTATTAATTAAACCTTCAAAATCTCTTATACCATTAGCTTAGTTAGTACATAAGTGTATAATTTGAATGGGTAGTAGGACGTGGTGTTAACATTAACCCCCTTCAAGTTGTATTAATTTATTATCATTATTGGTATTATCATTATTATTATTGTTACTATTATTAGCACCGAATCTTACTATTTGTTTGGGTTATACGCACTTACGCTAATGTGTAGTGGTAGGGTGATTGTGAGATGAAATGGCGAACCTACAGTTTAACGTGGAATCCGAAACATGGTGGAGGCCTGGCATTCCACACGTCCATAAGCTGTGATTAATACACGTCTTGTCAGAGGTAAAGAAAGGGTTTGGCGAACAGATAAATCTGTGCCGGGACCAAGGGTTGATCCCCGGACCCCCAGAACAGAAGTCTTGACACCTTACCCCCAAACCGCCAAGTCCCCTTGTATTAATTTAATTTATAATAATGGACAAGGAATAATCTATAGGTAATGTAACTGCATTTACGTGGGGAAATATTGGGAAAACATTTAAAAATATAACCTTAACGGCACCCACCCAAAATTCGATCCTTGATCTTCTCGTCACAGACAAAACAACATGCATCTCCCTTGTTTGCCTTGAACTACTAGCTCTGAATGTCAGAAGCGACTTTCAGAGGGTGTAAGTGGCTTGTTTATGCCTAAAGTACCGATCTGTAGTCACAGATCATAACCTCTATGTCTAAAAGTGTAATTTGGTTGTGAAGGGAAAATGGAGTTGGTGGGTGAAGGTTTGTATGTTGGGAGCAGCAGAGTTTGTGTGGTGTTTACTAGATCGAGCCCTCGTACACTGTGATGGAAACACGAGCGCAGTTAGGCCCGATGTGAGTGGTGTAGTGAGGGAGTAAGTTCTAGACGAGCTGAAAGAAAATACATGAAATAATATTAGAAACTAAGCGAAGATGGCGTTGATGAAAGTGAAAGTGTGAATAGAAAAGGTTCTAGTATGTAGTTTGAGGGGACGTGAGAGGATGGGGACCCAGGGATTGGCTATGCTTAGAAAGAGGAGTGGTTAGTAGGAAAGGGTTGATTGGGAAGGTGTGCAGATGTTAATTCTCATACGAGTCGAGGCTTCTTGTTTCTCCTTGTCTCATGGGGGTCGTACTGGCCTAATCCTCTAATTGTGGCGTTGTCCTCTACCTCACGGGCTAGTTTATAGAGCTTGTCGCCTCGCTTCCGGAAGATTTCCTGAAGTGTCGCATTGCCAGTGGTAGCGTGTATGTACTCGTTCCTGGATCGGGTGTTCGCACCTAGGATACTCCTAAGTATCTTGTTTTGTACTACTTGTAGTGTACCTATCACTGACTCGGGAGCATACCCCCACGCCTCGCATCCGTATAGCAGGATTGGTTGTACTAAGCTCTTGTACAGTAGCAACTTGTTGTTGATCCCCAGCACTGGGCTCTTGAGCAGGCCATAGTTTGCGATGAAGGCCCCCATTGCCTTTTTTCTTGTGTAGTCTGCGTGCTCCCTCCATGCGAGTCTGGCATCTAACATCACCCCGAGGTATTTCATAGAACTCTTGTAGGGGATATCCTCTTCCAACACTACAAGCTGGGCAGGTGTTTGGGGTCTCCTCCTAGTAATCAACATGGCTGACGATTTTTCCGCATTGACTTTTATTCTCCATTTCTCCAGCCAACTGCTGAACTCGTTCAGGTACCGCTGCAGGCGGCGATGGGCGTATTTCACGTTCTTGTTGGCTATGGTGAACATCGTATCGTCTGCAAAGAGCCTAATCGTTACCATCGGGTCCGTGGGGATGTCAGCGACATACACGGTGTATAGGAACGGGGAGAGTGCCGACCCCTGTGGCACCCCCGCTCCGACCCTATGAAGGGGCGACCTTTTCCCTTCCATCTTGACCTGGAATTGTCGTCCAGTTAAAAAGCTCTTTATTAGCTGCACGTAAATTTTTGGGAAATTGGCCTGGATCATTTTGTAGATAAGGTCGGCGTGCCAGACCTTATCGAAGGCCTTCTCTACGTCCATAAGTACCGCTAGCGTGATTTACCCTCTATTGAAGCTTTCTGTCGTGTCCTCCAATAGGCTCAGGACTGGGTGTATTGTTGAATGTCAGTTTCGAAATCCGAATTGTATGTCGGGGATAATCCGTTGCTCCCTGCCGAAGGCTTTCAGTAGCTGAAGAATTATTTTTTCAAATAATTCTCCTATGCTGCTAAGCAGACTGATGGGCCACATTTTCTGCGGGAATTTGCTGTCCTTTCCTTGTTTGGGCAATGAGACGACGTTAGCGACCTTCCATGCCTCCGGGAAGTAACCTGCCAGCAATGCCGTTGAAAACGTTCTTGATAGGAGCTGAATCACCCCTTCCGGGACGTGTCGTAGCATCTAGTTCGAGATCCTGTCATGGCTAGCCGCTTTTCGTAGCTTCAGCCTTTCCACTTGGTAGGCGACTTCATTTCTTGTGATAGGGGACGGTAGCTCTACATGCGGATCTGCTAGGTATGCCCCGACCGCTCTTTGAACTGTTCTGGTAAACTCTTCGTCCTGAGACTAAAAGTTTGCCTTGAACTGATCTTCAAGAGATTCCGCTATGGCCTCTGCTTTGGCCTCGCTCCGGTATACCAACCCTCTTCTTCCATGGATGACCGTGGTCCCTGCCTTTCCTTTCGTGCCTTTGAGTTGTCTTGTCACCTTCCACACGTTGCAGTCCCCAGCTTAAGTGTTCTCTACGTACTCGTTCCAGTTTGAGATCTTCAGAGTTTTGGCCTTCCTACGCACAAGAGCTCTTAGCCTAATGTATTCTGCCCGATTCCTCAGATCCCGGTGCTGCTGCCATTTCCTACGCGCTTCCCTTTTTAGGGCTATCAAATAGCTCAGCTCCGGGTCGTCCCTCCTCCACGACACCGGTGGTGTCTCGAATGCAGTTGTTTCTTGGTATGCTTCGAGTAGTGTAGCTGTCAGGAGCGTGATGGAGCTGTCCACTTCTTCTGGGGAATCTACCTCCATGTTCAATGGAACTGCATCTGTCAGTACCCACCGATACTCTCCCCAGTAACTTCTGGGTATCTTCGTCCTGAGGTACGATAGTCTTGGATTTGTCTTCAGGGATATCCTTCCGAAGACTGGGAGATGGTCGGAGTCAAGTTCATTAAAGGTATCGAGTTCTTCCGGCAGCGTGTCGAGATCCGTCAGGACGACATCCAAAACATCGAGGAGATTCCTGTAGTTGTATGGGTAGTACGTCGGCTCGTTGGTCGCCAGGACTGTGTAGTTTTTGGTAGCTGCCTGTTCAGCCAGTGTCCGGCCTGCCTGATTAGACACGCGACTGTTCCATCTCGTATGTTTGCAGTTAATATCTCCCGCTATGAGGAAATCCTTTCTCGACGTGAGATTTTCTAGGTCCTCAATGGTGAATGGGACAGCAGGGATTCTGTAGACAGCGGTGAACACTATCTGTTTCCGCCCTGTGGGAATCACTATCGAAGTAGATTAGATATAATCCATAGCCGGTAAACATGTTTGGTAGTGTGCAAGGCTGCTGCGCACCAACATGGCTGTGCTCCCTCCCCTGTCAGCTGTTCTATCGTTGCGATACATCTCGTAACCGGAGAACCGCATCTTCTTTTGTTCCGCTAGGTGGGTCTCACAGATCAGAGCTATGTCGACTCCATATGTCTCCAGAAGTTGTCGGAACTCGTGTTCTTGTTGTAGTATCCCATTATCATTCCAGAACAGAATTTTTGATGAGTCTTCTTTAGCTCTTCCCGGCTCAGTTACCATCACAGAAAAATTTGGATGTGGCTTCCAGAAGAAGCATTATTTTTGTTGTATTGTCGAGGGCATTCTTCAGCCTTACTAGGTACTTCCTGAGGAGTTGGAGTATACCCACAATGTTTATATCCTTGATAATTTGCAGCAAGTCCTTCAAGTCCAAGGGTTCATCCATGTCACGGTCCTCTTTTTTATCCTTCTTGGCCATCTTCTTTACAACTCCACTATAAGATGGCTGGTTCAATCCCTTGTTTGTTGGTGGTGATGGTTGGCTAGAAGAAAATTTCTGGACAGTTGAGGGTTTGAGATACCTCGCCACGCGGGAAGGAGGGCTAGCCACTTTGCTTTCCCCCTCTTTTGTCTTTCCTGACACTTGGTTCCTCTTCCTAAACTCTCGTATATAGTTAGGGCGGTTGCGATATTTTGCTGCGTGCTGTCCCTTACAGTTCACGCATTGTGCTGGTGTTGTTTTATCTTTTTTCTGGCACTCTACCATCAGGTGCTCTTCTATACACTTGACGCACCGTGGTTTTTGGGCACAGTAATTCTTATAGTGCCCAAAACGTTGGCAACGGTGGCACTGTAGAACTGTGCTCTGTGAAGCACGGTACTCCCCAATCTTCACTACCGTGTAGTTGATGACTGTTTCCTTGAAGATCCCTCCCACTCTTTCTGTCCTCGCCAGGGTGCAAACAAATATTGGTAGGGGTCTCGGTGTCACCGATTGTGGAGATTATTTTGAGTATAATTGCCTCATGTTAGTCGTTGTGAATCCCCTGTCCTCCAGTTCCTCCTTTATCTCTGAGCAGGGCATACTTGCATGCAGGCCCTTAATGACAGCCTTGAATGGCTTGTCCTTGGGCAGTACATATGTAAAATGTTCTAGTGTGTTTAAGTCGTTTTAACAATGCGGTGAAGTCCCTGTAGGATGTCGTGACTACTTTAATACCCTGAGCAATACAATACACCTTGTAGTCGTCCTGCAAGCCGCTGTTTAGCAGCTTTATAACCATATTATATTTTGTCGCATTTGTTACGACCACCGGAGGGGTCTTTATACGTCGTGGGGTGGAACTTACATTCGTGCCTCCACTTGGTTGCCTTGTTTGACTGGTTGATGGTTCGTCTTGTAGGCTAGACAAGCTAGCAAACTTTTTATTGACTCTTATAGCTTTCGTTTTCAGAACTTCTTGTTCCGGTCTAGTCCTGAGCTTCCTCTTGAGTCCAGAGACTGGCTCAAAGGCTTTATCTGTTTCAGTGTTTGATGGGCCCCCTTCCTGGCCTTGGTCTTCCATGGCTTCATCGTCCGTCCCTTCCACGTCTATTTCTCGATCTGAGACGGACGCCATTACCCCCTCTTTACGTGTCCCTTGCGGGGTAGCAAGCTACCCTTCTTCAGTCGGCACGTAAAATATCCCAATTTAACAAAATAAATGAATAAATAATAAATATATATACACTCGTTTACGCCGTTTCACTACACTGACGCACTGTGTAAACGCACTGTTGTGTTTCTGCTGTTGTCATTCAACTTACTGACTCCACACGANCTTCCACGTCTATTTCTCGATCTGAGACGGACGCCATTACCCCCTCTTTACGTGTCCCTTGCGGGGTAGCAAGCTACCCTTCTTCAGTCGGCACGTAAAATATCCCAATTTAACAAAATAAATGAATAAATAATAAATATATATACACTCGTTTACGCCGTTTCACTACACTGACGCACTGTGTAAACGCACTGTTGTGTTTCTGCTGTTGTCATTCAACTTACTGACTCCACACGACTTCAGTCGGCACGGATAAATTCGCACAATGAACAATTTAACAACGTTTCACTGCACTGTCCAAACGCGCACTGTCTTTTGGAGACAAAACAAACCAGATTTGCCTCATACTTATTCCTCGACCCCACCAGAATACGCACCATTCACTAACGACCCAAATCCTACCCCTTTGCAGGATTGGCCACATACTATGGGTTGAATTAATTCATTAGTAAAAAGTAATAAAGTTCACTTGAATTGAGTCTTTGGCCCCCATAAGCCAAACAAACTGACTTGTCCAACTCTGCGAACATCTACAGTGAGAACGTGATAGGAAGAATATTTTACAAAATATGTAATCAACATTGAAAACATTTTACTTTATTATTATGGTTATTTTAGAGGTATTGATAGTTTCTATCAAAATTGACAACTGAGACTACATGACTTTACGTTTGAAAATATAAAAGTACTTTAATAACGTATAGAAGCATCATTTACCATTATATCAGCCATAATTGACTGTAGATTTCCACCAGAGACCATTCTATCAACAATGTTTTACTGTAGATTATCATCAAAGACCATTCTATCAACAGTTTTTGCTATATATTATCATCAGAGACCATTCTATCAACAGTTTTTTGCTATATATTATCATCAGAGACCATTCTATCAACAATGTTTTACTGTAGATTATCATCAAAGACCATTCTATCAACAGTGTTTTGCTATATATTATCATCAGAGACCATTCTATCAACAGTGTTTTGCTATATATTATCATCAGAGACCATTCTATCAACAGTGTTCTACTATATATTAATCTTCAGAGACCATTCTATCAACATTGTTTTACTATATATTATCATCAGAGACCATTCTATCAACAGTGTTTTACTATATATTATCATCACAGACCATTCTATTAACAGTGTTTTACTATATATTACCATCAGAGACCATTCTATCAACAGTGTTTTACTATATATTACCATCAGAGACCATTCTATCAACAGTGTTTTACTATATATTACCATCAGATACCATTCTATCAACCGTGTTTTACTATATATTATCATCAGATACCATTCTATCAACCGTGTTTTATCAGAAATTGTAATCGTGAGTTAAATGGTTCTCACTTTATGGTGAGCAATTAAAAGCAAGCTCATGTCGATCACCGCAAACGATTGAGAGGTAAAATATTTTTGTCGATAAGCTCTCCCTAAGCTCCGCTAACTGGTTTGTGGGAATGTTTTTTCCATTTCCCAAGCGTACCCTGCTACTTTAAGTGACGCAAAAAACTATCCGTTTGTTACTTATTACTGTGCATACACATGTTAGATGCAAGAATCAAGAGCAGAACTGAAATTTCCTCATTTTACCCCTTTTTTTAGCACCACATCTTACTACCCGTGCGGCTTATATGCCTTTTGTCAATCATAATATATAAGCGCAATCCGCTTGATTTACTCTGCGCCAATTGAAATATTTTCAGAGCTCTCTGCTATACTCCACGCCAATCTGCTTTCGAGGCTTGATTAATACGTTAATAAGAAATAGAGTGGCAAAGCTATTCATATAATCGTAGAAATGTGCGTTGACACATAATGGTTTGCATTGCAAATTTGAATCAAGATTTAATATCAACATGTTTTGTTTTCAACCCGATTAAAGAAATTTTTTGGCAGTTATTACTTAAATATTTATGTTTTTTAAAATAGTGTTTTTATACTTAAAAAAATCCTCACAAGCCCATTCAAGTTGATGAGTGGTTTCAAATCGTTTCGTCACACTCGATATAGTTGGTTAAACTGTCTCTAGCTTTTTTGCGCATGAAAAATGAATAGGGCAAGAAGTAGTTTGTGGACATCGATTGTCTTCCACAAGCAGATTATGTATAACAGAGCCGACAAAGCTTAAACTGCTTCAGATTAAGCCAATTTGGCCGAGCTGATGGTTTGAAATTCTTCAAGTTAATACTTTTATTACTATCACTTGTTTTTAGAGAAAGTTTGTGTCCAGCTAACGCGTGATTATATACTGTTATCACTTTAAAAATACAACAAAATGTTGTTATTATTATATTACGTTTAATGCATCTATTTTATTTCCATCCACCAATCCTTAGTACCAGTCCAGGCTACACGCATGTCAATAAGTTAAAATAATTTTAAACGTGAAGGAGAGAGAAATATTCAGGTAAAACACTCTCAGTGTATCCAATAAGTTTTCGAACCAAGGCCAACCAATAATCAGTAAACCATATGAAACTGACATTTACCCCGTGTAGACACTGATACAGGTAAATTAGTTATTTTAATTGATTAGTTTAAAACTAATAACGCTATTGTCTCAATCAAATCAAATACCCTCTCTGATTATCACATGTTTTAAGGCTGTGCAAGAGTGATGATATTTTATTTTATTTTCTTATTTTTATGGTTGTGAGCCCCTTTAATAGAATAACAATATTAAAATAAGTAATAATAGAGCAAAATTGTTATGTATTTTTAGTTTAAATATTTATAATGCTTAATTTAACTTAATAATACTAATTCGTATCCAAGTATTAAGTAATACAAGCAAAGGCCATAATTTTTTTATGGATGTACGGACATTATAGCTTTATATGGTAAACATATTTTAACCACGGTCTGTACCATATTTTCTAACTTATTAATTTTTATTTTATAAATAATGAAACTGAATCGGCGGCAGACTTTCTCAGTCTTTTACAAATAAATTTCCTAATAGAAAACTACTTTGTATTTTGAAATAAAATTTAGCTATCCTTATTTAGCAATAAATACTTGTTCATTTGACGTTTTTCAAAAAATCGTTACTATGATATTTTAAAAACTGGATAGGAACTCGCCCGAAACTATGTGATTTTCATAGAAATAAATACAGCCAAACCGGGCCGTGCCGTTGAGAACCAAACACAGGTAGGAGTGACCGCTTGTGTTTGATTGACAGCGGCGGACGGTCGGGGAGATATGAGGGGGGTGAAGATCATTAGCAAACTTTTCAAAACCAGCTGAGAAAAGTATTGAGGTACAAAAACATACGAAGAGTAATATTATGATATTTTAG
>CABFVX010007572.1:1883-23490 GCA_902151425.1 Timema shepardi
GAGTTAGAAGGATGTGACATACTTTTTTAGTCGGTAATTTTAGGAAATGATCAGGGAAATCAGGGAAAAGGTCGGGGATTTCATCGGTCAAGTTGAGTAGACACCATGAGTTACTCTTAATGATGCACTGGACAAATTATTCTATCGGTGTGAACTTGAATTATGGTTCAAATTAAATAGAGGGGCTTATGGACTAGTAAATAAGAACATTATCATCTGAACACCTCGCCCTTTCAGGAAGAAATTACTGCACACACCTCTAGTTATGTGATTCAAGTTTTACCGAGTGACTCGGTCCTATAATCATGGGCACCCTTAAATTGATGAAAACGGGGGCTTCAGAGCGCCCCCTTATCACTCTGCAATATTTGCTTTATTTTTGTTAATTTTTATGAAAAAATAAAATGGTATATTTAGTATTTGGCTATTAACATATTTGAATCATCAATATTTGAGTTAACAGATAAAAATGATAAAACATAGATTTCCTCCCATTTCATCTTCAACATATTTCTCTTCATTTTGTTCTGTTCAATAAACTTGTGAGAAATATTATGTTTCTTTTGAAATGGGTTCAGCTACAGCTACATTTTTTTTTGTTAATTTTTCCAGAAACTATCTTTGTGAAAATTGGCTCTTGAAACCCATACAATTAGCCCAGAATTATGTTCAGATGTTATAAATTTCCCTCCTACAAGGTTAAATTCCTGATATTTCTCTCGAGAAGGTGGGGAAGATCGGGGGTACCACACCCCCCAGGTAGATGGAACTCGAATCCATCTCTCTTCCCCATTTTTCAAAACCCACATGAGCGCGCTTGACCAAGTTGGTTATTGAATGTTACCGGTACTGACTAAGTATTTCGGACAAAGTTAAAGGGTGACAACGACTTATGAGCTGTATTGAACCAATATTTGTGTTGGCTTTAAAAAAATATATATAATAAATGTAATAGCTAAAAGAACAATGTTTAAATAAAGATACATTTTGACAAAAATCTCTTAGCCGAAGAAGCATTAAAGTCCCGGATAGAAGCCCATGTAAAAACCATTTACTACGATACAAAAAGCCATTTTATAATCTAAATAAGCCCAAAAATTACAGTAATTATTTTACTGTAACAACAAGGTGACCTGGCGGTCTAGGGGTAAGGTGTCAGACTTCTGTGCTGGCGGCCGGGGTTCAATCCTCGGTCCCGGCACAGATTACTGACAAGACATCTTGTGAATGTGGGGAATGCCAGGCCTCCACCGTGGTTCGGATTCCACGTTAAACTGTAGGTCCTCCATTTCAATCTCACAATCACCCTACCATTACACATTAGCGTAAGTGCGTACAACCCAAACGGGTAGTAAGACGTGGTGCTAATAATAATAATAATAATAAAGTAAAAAAAAAGACCGGTAAAGAAAAGTGTAAAAAGAAAAGTGTTGCGTTACCGAAGTGAAGTTTGGTATTGACTGTCCTAAAGAGTAGTAACCAGTCGTGATGCAACGAGTGCCAATCTCCTAAACATCGGTAACATTTCTATCGGGAGGACTTGCCCGTGGTCACACGAGTTAGTGGGACACTCGGCCTCTTGCCCTCTGATCCTAGCGGATAAAAAATATGTTGAATGCGGCCACTGGAGGGACAAGGATATTGACGTCTAGATATAATGGTTAGGTTCAAGAGGAAGGGAGCCAGAATTAACTTGGAAAGATGAGAAAGTTACCCGCCTCGGTGGCGTAGTTGGCCAACGCGCTTGTCGTGTTGAGCCGCTCAACTGCTGAGGACGGGGAGATCGAGGTTCGAATCTCGGTCGGGTGAACCGGGGGTGTTTTTTTCCTAAATGGTTTTCCACTCTCCCTCCACGCAAATGCGGGTTTACTTCGTCCATTTCAACCTTCCCAATTCCTAATCCATTAGAGTAATTAGTACTTAAAGCGTATAACCCGAACGGGTAGTAAGACGCGGTGATAATAATAATAATAATAATGAGAAAGTTATTGCGATAAATGGAACTTGGAAAACCATTTCTGCACTCAGCTGAGATTTGAATCTCAACCTTCCCATTATGGGCAATCCAATATCTTAGACGGCAAGACTACAGGTGAATCTTATTTATTAAGTTCCCTGAAAAGCAAATATTTTTTCTGACATTTTTTTTTAAAGTGGTGAGTTCTTACTAAACTGTGACAAAATACAACACGAGAAATTAAATTTTTAAACATTTCTGCACAGAGACTGTCTTTGTACACTTTACTTGTCTTGATTTGGTTCTAAAGCAGGTGATTTGGAGCTGGCGTTAAGTACCAGCGATCTTAATAAACACGCATTCCAGTATTTGTAAACACACTGGGGAGGGGAGGAGGCTACATAATGATGAGTTAATTACCCTGTACTCACCACAAGACATTGAAGGATAATCAAGTCTATTAGATTACGATGGGAGGGACATGCAGCGCGAATGGAAGATTCTAGACGCAGATATAACTAACTCAAGTTAGGGATAGGGTGTAATGAGGTGGACTGGATAGAACTAGCTCAAGATAGGGATAGGATGTAATGAGATGGACTGGATATAACTAGCTCAAGATAGGGATAGGGTGTAATGAGGTGGACTGGATATAACTCGCTCAAGTAGGGGTAGGTGACGTACTTTTGTATGTGCAGCAACGAACTTTCGAGATTCTAATGCCATGGAGTAAGTAATTGTATTATTGTTGGAAGAAAAGGTGGATAGAAACATATAAAAGGGACAAACACAGTTCACACTTTACATTGCTGCCACTGGACAAAGAGGTAATGGATGTCTCTTATAGAAAATTGATCGTCACCGCCCAATCCCCCGACCCAGGTTTCATTCTATCGGAACTCATCAGGGAGGAGTGTGAAACGCGCAACACAACTTCCTAAAAGAGAAAACAAAAAGACACAAAAAGGAGAAAACAATATTAATATGAGAATGTACAGTGTTAACATTTTAAAGTCAATACAAAAATCAGACATTTTTGTGTTTTCTCTGATACAAAACCTTGCTATGTTGTGTTATTTAGATTCTATTGTTTTTATGTTTAATTAAGGATCATGTTCTAAAGAGGACTGAACCTTAGGTATCTTTTCAAAATTTCTTAGAATTATTTTTTATAAATTAATCAATAATTTTGTAAACTTAAAAAAGAGTCCAACAATAGCAAGGTATTTGTCAAATTATGAAAACCTTACATGTACTCTATAAAATTGGACCTTGTTATTAATTGTTATGTTAATGAACAGTATTAATTTCAATTTTCAGACAAACAAAATAATGATGTCCCAGCCTTTTCCCAGTGGTAAGTCATCTTACATATATTTTTTTCAAAACGTATGAACTGTTATAGCCATATATGAGGGAAGGTGTTGTATTAATTTAGTTTGTTATTTTACATGTGTGTGTGTGTGTGTGTGTGTATTCCATTCACGGTAGGAATTACTCTCCGAAAGGTCTTTTTTTCCTACCAATATCCTACTATATAGTAGATTTCTGGTAGGGAAAAAGGCCTTTCAGAAGTCAATTCCTACCGTGAATGGAATAATATGTATAAAGTAATTTGAAAAACACCCACACGTGTTTTAAGGAATCGACGACACCAAAACACCAATATGACACCTTGCCTAACAAAGGCTTTTCGCCACATAAGTCTAGTTCTTACTCGAAAAATCAAGTGTTAACGTCTGCATAGACACGGGTGCTTGGGAATAGTTTGATATTCTGTGCTTGACGGGTCGTGTGTGATATGGCGGTTACCTGAGAGCCCATTTCAATAACCAACCACTAACCGTTAGCCAGTAAATTAGATATAAGACTATGCTTAAACCAGAAATCCTATCAAAGTGAAGTTTTCTTCATTATTAATTCAATAAAAATGTGAAATTTAGGATCAGTTTAGCTGTTTTTTATTTTAAAAATAATTTTTAAATTTATTGTATTAGTATATCAGAGAAAACCGCATCACAGTAAGATGTTGCTGTTTTGTTTTAAATCCTTAAATAACTTCACCCAGAACCAATCGTAAGGTTTATTAAATTAATTAAAAATAACCTGTAGATAAAGGAATCAAACCCAGAAACTTTCTTTGGCTTTGTGTGCCGATTATCTATGCGTTGTTGTGAAAAAGTAAAGATTCTGGGCGCACAATTCCCGCTATTAGTCCGACATTTTCTTTTATTGAATATGATTCAGCTATCAACACTGATAATAAAATCCATGTATCAGTTATGGTACAGTCAAAATATCTAAAGGTAGTTTCTCTTAATTTTAATGTAATACCCGCCTCGGTGGCGTAGTTGGCTGATGCGCTTGACGTGTGGAGCTCTACTGCTGAAGACGGGGAGATCGAGGTTCGAATCTCGGTTAGGTGAACTGGGGGTGGTTTTTCCTAAATGGTTTTCCACTCTCCCTCCACGCAAATGCGGGTTCACTTCCTCTAATTCAACCTTCCCAATTCCTAATCCATTAGAATAATTAGTACTTAAAGCGTATAACCCGAACAGGTAGTAAGACGCGGTGCTAAATATTATTATTATTATTTAATGTAATTTTTTTATTCGTTATTGCATTGCTTATTTCTTAAATTGTCTATTTTAATCAAGTTGGATATTAGGTACCTATAAACATATTTAATCTTAATGTTAATCCTAATTCATATAACCCGCTTCGGTGGACGCATGGTCTGACACACTACTCTCTCGTGTTAAACTCGACTGCCAATGACGGAGAGATTGAGGTTCAATCCCATTTGGTAACGCTGAGTGTGGGTTTTCCTAAATGGATTGCCAATCTCCCTCCGTGCAAATATGGGTACACTTCCTCTAAATTCAACCTTCTTAATCCATAACACATTAGTGTAATTAGTACATAGGTTTATAACCCCAAAGGGTATCAAGTGTAAAGTGTCGAGTATTAATTAGAGAGCATGACGACATTAACTTAACATGAAAATTGCCCATTGCACATAATAAATATTATTGTTGTTTTCTTGTCCATCCCTCGGACACAAAATAAGTTATTGGTATGTTTCACAATAATTGAATTGTTGTCTAGGCCTATTTTGAACTTTATGTTGACTGTGAGATGTTCAAAGAAAATGTTTATTTACCCTAAGTATTTTGACAGATTTTTAAGAGACACTTGTCAAATATAAGCCTACTATTTTGCGAATTTTAATCTTCATACAAAATCATATTAAAACAAAATACAATTATTGTGTAAAATATATCAACAATCTAGTTAAGCTATACAGAACAATAATTGTTATAAGTCAACACAAACAAACACTTACAGAATTGACAAAAGTGTACTATCAATCAAATATTGAGTAAATTTAATTAGTTTTAGCTCTATTTTAGAAGTAATTAATACTCTCTTGCACTTGTATTTACAAACTGAAGAAAGTGTGCCTTTCACATTATTTAATTTCCCCCCCCCCCACCCCCCCACAAAAAAAACACAGTATTTTTCATCTAACTTGAGATGAAATAAATAATAATTTAGAAACATTTTATCTAACAATTAAAAAAAACACTTTTTGGTTTATCTTTTGATTTGCTTTACAATTCTATAATAAGCTCTTGAGTCAACTTGGTATCTCGTTGATAAATATACTCTTTTTTGCCGACAGTTTCGTCAGGAATCGCCACGTACGTGCCGACACAGAAACCTGAATGGAAGCGCTATAAGCAGTACACACGCAACGACATAATGTCTGCCATCGAAGCTGTCCGCACAGGGATGAGCGCTCTGCAAGCCGCCCGAAAGTACGGCGTCCCGTCCAGAACCCTCTACGACAAGGTAAAAAAGATGGGCATCACGACGAGTCGCCCGTTCAACAAACGAGTTTCGAGCGCGGGTACAGGCGGGGGTGGATATTTCCCGTACGGGGGCAGTGGTGGGGGAGGCAGTAATTCTATGGGTAGCATGTTTGGTGGGGAAAGTGACGAAATGTCGGGCAACCCCTCGACGGGGCTGATGGAACCTCTGTTCCTCCAACACGCTCTAGACGGTATGAAGCGCGAGATCGGTGAACGGGAAGCGCTGGCCGCGTTGAAACGCGAGATGGGGGGCGACAGAGAAGCGATGGCCACGGTGGCGGCCGCCCACAGCGGGGCGTCTTCGAGCCCGGGCGAGAACGGTAGGTCGCCTAGCCCGGGCCTAAAGTACCATAACAGTCTCACCCCGAGTCCCGACGAGGATCGAGATGACGACCAAGTGGAGGACTTGTCCGTGGCCCGCAAACCAGAGCCCATACGAGTTATTATGCCGCCCATGAACCAGCAGCCCAAGAAGGACGAGGAAATGTTGTCTCATTCGGAGGAGTCTCACCACAACTCGCTAGAGATCCAGGACAGACTCGACTGAATGCGAGACATTGTTAACTTTAGTAATATCAAGAGTTTGCTGTTAGCTTTTTTTTATTTTTATTTTATACACAGATTTAATAATATTTTATTTATATTATAGAATTTTTCCCATTATTTTTTTTTTAAAAAAAGACTGTGCATCTGTGACTTCAGTGCAATATTATTTATGTTGGTTAATTGGGGATGTTTTAAATTCAGATACATAATACACTCAGGCAAACACTTCAATTTTACATGTTATCTATACTAATAAAACCTAGAGCCAGTTTTAATTGCAATATTGTTTTTTATCTTTTTAGTTACATTTAGGAAAAAAAGAAAAATCATTTATAATCGAATAGAAATGTAAAATTGAAGTATTTTGTTTAAAAAAAAAAAATTATTTGTTTTAGTTGTGATTTCACAACTTATGTCATGTTTAGTGTTTTCAATAATATTCAGTTTACTCAAAAAATTGAATTTTATTCTGTAAACTATTGCTGCATATTTACATATTTTACTTTGTGTCAAGAGCTCCGTATTCAAGTTAGGTTTTTTTTTAGAAGCCAAAGTTTATTTATAAAGTAATTTCTATGTAGAAGAATATGACATATTTACCTGATATTTATTTTCTTGCTACCATTAAAAAAAAATTCTTTTTCTCATTTTCAATACAAGATCAAATCATTCATTTATTGAATATTTTCATTTCCCTTTTAAAATGCTATTGTAGTTTTCGAGAGACTTAAAATCGTAATTCACAAATGTGTGTAAGTTATCCGAATTAGTTACAACATATTTTAAAATTAAATTTTACAGATATTTACAGACAAATTATACAGCTCCCGCATAGAAAGTGTACTTAAAAATAAATTTTTTGCTGACTTTTAATTCAATTATAGATGATTTTGTATGACTCTAATGGGAAGTTAAATGTATGTTAGTTTTAGCTCTAATATCACATATTACAGTGTGTGGCTATATTTAACACCAGTTATGTTTAAAAGGGGCAAACTCCTAACTTGATGAAGGGACCATAAAAATAATCAAAGACTTGTAATATTATTATTTAAAAAAAAAAGTTTCTTGTTTAACACAAGAAACATGAATTATAAGACTGAAGTAAACATTTACTATAATATACACATTAATTAGCTAGTAATTAGAATAGCCGCAAACAGTCCAGGAGGGGCTACGATGCATCCACACTCTTTTGAATCAGTTAAAATTATTGTTTGTAGAATCTTTAATTTGATTTAATTAAATTTTTAAATATGATCAACTTAAAAGATGTAGTTAATACATATTTTAGTCCTGTTTGGGATACCTGTTTACACTGCTAACATTGATTAGTTTTCAAACCATTACTTGTGGATATAATTAAACCGAGAATTAATTTTGGGGATAGTGTCAGTTTTATTTAGTTCATTAATCGATTCAATTGATTTTAGTATAAATGTAGTTATACAGTGTACAAGATCAATTCTTACAGTCTCTAAGAAAATGGGTCATTTGGTACTGGTTCACAGATATAAACGTCTAAAATGTAAATCATGGTTTAAATTAGGAGGGATAGCCAGCACACTTACCTAGGTGATACTGGAGTAGAAATTATTTAGATATAACACTAAAAAACACATAAACACATTTTTAAGGACAAGCTTTCACTGTCACAGACAGCTTCATCAGTCTACTCTCTTGACCTGATGAAGCTGTCTGTGACAGTGAAAGCTTGTCCTTAAAAATGTGTTTATGTGTTATATCTAAACAATTTCTACTCCAGTATCACCTAGGTAAGTGTGCTGGCTATCCCTCCTAATTTAAACTATGATTTAGCCTAGGGCTCTATACCACATAACCTAAAATGTAAATAGAAACTCTCATTTATATTTTATTCCTTAACAAAAAATAAAATATCAACCGAGTAAAGGTTAACAATAAATAGTATTTCCAAAAAATGAACACAATAACAAGTAGCCTTGAGTTTATAACAACAGTGCAAAGCTGTTATCAGTTTTGGCAACGCTGGGATGCAGTGTTGCCCCTCCCGACTGTTTGATTGGCCGAGAAACACTCTGCACTCCTGTGGAAGTGTATAATGAGACTGAACTTTTCAAAGCTAGTATTTAACTTATTGTTTTTCAAGACAAAAGGGTTCGTCAAGGGCACTGTGTTTTTCTTTATATATCAGAGTCGAGTCGGAAGATAGAAAAAGGAGTGTTAGGGTTGATGCAATTCGTAGAAATGTTTGTATAGTTATTGTATATAAATACAACATTTCTCAAAAGACGTCGGCGCTCGAAGTGTAGGATGTATGTATAATAGCCAGATCTTTATTAACTGTACATAAACACATAAATATATGTACTTTGTTTAATCTTTTAATTAAATATTGTTCTTATTTTATTAGATAAGAGAAATGAGGAATCGGATAAGGGCATTGTTGTTGATTTGGTGAGTGAAGGTCTTAAAGAGTTATGGTGCAGTACTCGTTGGCCAGTTAGTTTTTTTTGTGATGGGAATTGAATGAAAATTAGAAGGTTTTAAAATGGTTTGTGACTCAGAGAAAGTGTTTTCTCTTGTTTCCCTTTTTATTAAGATTATAATGCGTTAGTCCTTGACTGACAAAAGTTGAAGTTGTACAGAGTCAAAGATAAGTTAAAACATTTTATAATTATTTACTTGTGATTTTAATGGATTTTTTTTGTTCTTTGAATGTTTTCTTTATGTCTTATATAAGAGACTATGGTTTTGGGGTGAAAATAGAATTGCATTTCTTTCTTAGTTAGAAGTTTATTTGTTATGAAATGACTTGTAGTGTATTAACTTTGGTGAGTTAAACTAAAGGACGAATGGAAAGGGTGTTGTTTGTGTCGACGTCACTAACCATTGTTCAGAGATTGGTTTTTTTTAATTGCAAGTGTGTGGCTTATTAAAACAATGCAGGTAATATTAATGTAATTATTGAACAATATGGTTGTTAAAAAACACAATTTGGTATGTGCACGAAATTATTACACATATTTCTCACATTTGCACTTATATACAAATTTTGTGAAAATTTACGCCCATTTATATGTAATTAATAAAACTTAATAGGCCATACAAATTGACAGTTCTGTTCCGAAGTACAAGAAACTTTTTACATAACAAGTATACGGTAAAGTAAAATTGTAACGGTTGATAGGGTAGGTGGCTTTTTTTTTTGTCAAACTTAATTCAGAAACCAAGAATATTAATCCTTTTAAACCAATTGATAACTTTTATCTTATTAAAAGGAGATATATTTAAATTTCTCAAAGACATAAATAAACATAGTTAATTTAATTGATTTTCGGTGACCATTTCTTTGCTATAAGACTTTTCAATTTTTTTAATCCACGCAAACCGTCAAAATTCTGCCACGGCCAAAGAATAGCATATTTCTTCGATTCTAAGACACCCCTGACGGTGGTTTGTGTTTTACATGTTAATGAATTGTAATTTCCTTTCATAATGGAATTCTAATCGTGTTAATGGCCAAACAGACATATCAATTCACAATAAATCAAAAACAAAATATATATGCCATTTTTATCCCTATTCAGCTTAAACCTTTGCTAACATAAATTACAAATTTGATATACATAATTTGGGAAGTCCAAGACTTTGAACTAATGTTATTAATTTTGAAATTTTCTCAAATTAAATCTTGTAAAAACGTAACGAGTACTTTGGAAGGAAATTGTCTGTTTTATCTTGCAGGAATTGGTTTCCAAAAGCTAATATGTTTTGTTGGAATATTATATATATTTTTGTTGTTCCATCGCTGTGATTTTCTAGACTGAACGTACAGTCGATCTTGTCATTGGCTGTATGTGGAACCAATCATATCCTATTGACAACAGACTGATTTATTCTTGTCCTATGTTCGGGTAGCTCTGGGAAGTAAACGCATGTACTCACATGACAGTATGTCATGTGTTACGGCTTTATGTCAACTTCAAATCCTTATTTAGACGAGGAAGTGCACGTTGAGATGCAGGCAACATAAGACAGACGGGACAGGACAGGACAGGACAGGACATGCGTCTGTCTGTGCTTGTTGTGATTGGAGCACTGTCTCCTGTTTGGCCGACACCCGTCCCCAGATTTTGACCGAAATGTGTTGTATTAACTATCCTCCGAGACTGTGATTTATGATAGAAAAAATATATATTTATTTTTTTGTTAACAATGGTGACAAATCAACTCTAATTTAAATGGTATGATGCAACAAATATATTTAAAAAATGTCTAACATTTTTATATACTTCACATACAAAATTTATGAGGTTGAAAAAATATAATTTAGATCTTTAAATAGCCGGTTCAAACTCATCGCCTACCAACGTTTTTTTGGTTGAAGATAAATTTCCTAGAATGAGGCAACCTCTATTTTTTGTTATTGTAATCTGTTATAATTAATTTACATTTAAATTAACAACACTGACCAAAATTTGCATTTAAAAGGTCAAGTTGTCAATTTCTTAAAAAAAAAATATTGTAATTTGTTTATATTTCCCAAATTTATTATTATTTAAAATACTACAATAACTTCAAATATATTTTGATCATAATGTTCTAACTAAAAGTTTGTAAAAACATTTCTTAACAAAATGTCATGTCAATTTCTCCAACTCCCGTCCCTTAAATCATCACGAGTCTCTTATAAACTCCCCCNTGTCTTTTCTACTCTTCGAAGAAGCTAGTTATGAAATTGTTTTACATAACTAGTCAATAAACTGTAGCCTGTTCAGTTAAAAATAGTTGGAAAGTCTTCTATTTGGAAATTTGGTTATTAAGGCAATTTGGACATGTGTATTTTTATTTTCCATTAATTCAAAACCCCAAAATAACATTTTTTTTCTTGCGTTTAATGGTAACTTTTTCAAATTGTTCTTGTCTGCGTCTGGATTAGATTCATAGCTCAGGTTTGTATATTGTGCATATCCCTCCAGTGATATGCATCGCTGCTTAGCATCTCAATGTGCACTAAAGCCTTAAATATGTTTTTATTGGATGGTTATACATTTATTTACAATGGCTGTCTGTCATTTTGGCTTTAAAAAAGTTTGAAATAACTTTGTTATTGCTAAAATAACATAATACATATTTTTTAACACTTTAAAAACTAAGAGTTAGGTATAAGTTGGATTTGTAAAAAAAATACTAACTTCTGTATTTATTCAAGTTTTATCTGTCCGTAGCAAACCGATTGTTTCCGACTTCATTATGACGCCATATAAGCTATACCTACTTATCATGTCTGATAAACTTTATCTTAATTATTATTCCCAGAGCTAACTTTTCTCTAGTCAGTGAACAATCTTTCATTGTTACTCAAACCAACTAAGATACTTACTCACATTTAAAACAATATTTTATCAATAAAACAATCCTAAAGACAGCTCAAAACAGCTTTTGTGCCACACAAACACATTCTTAATTAAAGTTCTATTTTTTTTTTAAATAAAGAACATTTTGTATAGAAAAAATATTAATTTATGTTTATTAGTGTAGTAACATAGAGCAACTCATATATAGTGTTTTTTATTGTGTACAAATTCTAGTTATTTAACCAGTTACGATTAAGTTTTTAATTTCTTGAGAATACTTCACAAATGTCTATAATTATTGTGTTTATGATAAGAGGCACACCATTTGAAGACTGAACTTATTAATGTTTGTATTTATGTTTTTCAGTTGTTTATTTTAGAATGAGGTTGTTGACTATTGACTCAAGATGCCTTATTCTTAACAAGACTAGATGAGCCCTCATAACATTCCAGACATACTGGAACTAAACATCTATTTTTAAACTATATTCATCAATAAATATTTAACATAAAGATATAAACTAATACACTAATCATCTTCTTAAGATTTCTGTTGCGTTTTGTGTATAAAAGTGTTAACTTTAAAAGGTTTCTTTCAAGGAAAACCTCTTTTCACTTTTGAGGTAGTAGGCACATCAAGGAAGTAAGTGACCATTTGGATATTAAATGAAAGACTAAATTTTTTAAATAAATCGTTTAATTTTTTTATATTCTTACATACCTTAATCTACTTTTAAACATATTTACCACCGAAATTAAGACATTTTTTCAGAACGTGGCACAAAAGTTGGTAAACCTTGTTCATAGGAAGGATCCTGTGATGTGAACCAGTTTTCAACGCTCTCCTTCATTCCAACAAACTTTCTCACATACACGACATCTCTTCATCTCTTCGGATGTGAAAACAGATGGCAGGTCTGGGCTATAGGGGTGGGGGGTGATTGACCAGTTCCCAGTCAAATGAGCAAGCAGCTGTGTGTGGGCGCATCAGAACCAACTCCTGAACCAAACAGGCGCCATATTTTGCTCTGCGTCGTGCACCGCAACTTCTTTAGAGTTTCACAGAACAAAGATGTGTTGGTCGACTCACCTTTTAACATTAATTCCACCAAAAGAATTACCTGCCTGTCCCATAACGCTGTGCACATTATTATTCCGGCGTCGGCTTGCATTTTTTTTATTTAAGGGAGTCGGTTTGTCGCCAATGCACCGATTGTTACCTGCTCTCTGGTGTCCTGTGGGAAGCCCATGTTTCATCACCTGTGACATTCCTACTCAGAAACATGACTCCTGCTTCTTGTCACCACTGTAATAATTCTAAATGTCACCCCATGTGTGTTTTCTTGTGGTCCTCTGTGAGTCCCTACTCGAACACAGTTTTTTTTTGTAGTGGTGGTAATCTGTCACAACCGAATGCGATGATAACGATAAAATGGCATTGACAAGTCAAGATATTGTGAAATGTTTATTCTTGAAAATTTTCTCATCCACTTTTTAAACATATTAGCGTTGACGGGCGTCCCGTCACGCTCCCCGCCATAAACATTCTCCCTTGCTTCATCAAACTGTTTAGTCTGCTTTCTCAACATAACATCCCTTATCACATTTTGCCACAAATACTAACTGACCTGGCGATGAACTTCATACGGGTGAATGTCTGTGCTCAAAAACTTTATCACTGATTGCGCTTCACATTTGGATCGGTTTATTTAAACATGATTAACGTGAAGTAGCTCGCCTCGAACTAAATACTAACACACACAAAAGTCTGTGCACTTTTTCCTTGAATGAAAGAAAATGGTTGTGTAGTTCTAACAGCACTCTATGTGCGGCAGATTTGCGCAAACGATACTTACTTTCTGGAGGTGTCTCGTACATAAACTAAGTTATCTTAGGAAGACGTCACAAGCACAACGAATAGAGAGAAACACTCTTCACATATTACTCTGCTGCCACTGGACAAGGAGGTAATGTTAACATTGAAAGACAATCAACTGTTACTGCCCAAACCCAGATTGTGTTTTGTTGGAATTCTAGAGAAGAGAGTCCAAAACTTGGGACACATCTTCCTAAAATAGGAAAGGAGTATTGAAACATGGCTGGGAACATATAAAATGTAGTGGTAGCAGTGTAATGCGTGACCTGCACCCCTCTATTTAGCGTGAAAGACATATAGTTTGTTTGTTTCGGTTGGATTTACTGTATATCTAACATGTGTGCATTCAACATATTTTAGGAATGTATTTTAAAAATGCGTACACATTTAAAAAGTAGAACATTTAATTACTCAAAGTAAAATAAAGCCTTCACCCGGTGTCATGAATGGTCGATAACTTCACACCTTACAATATAAAATGTTATAGCGGATCGTTGTTTTTTCTACAGGGTGTCTGCGCACCTAACAGCTCATTGGTCGTGTGCCTGGTCTGTTAATGAGTGTGATCTGTCTTGAGTTGCATTGTTTTAGTAAATGAAACATGAACATGCTAAGTTTAACATCTAGACATGTTGGAAATAAATTTAAGGGGTAAGGGACGTTAGTTTTAATAGCGTTGGGCTACTAATCTACATTAACTTCAGTCACCATTGTTTGTTTTTATGACACGTTTACCTGTAGTAATGAAATATCTTCAAAGAACTGTCAAAGAAATAATTTTATCTTTGTCTTGATTATCGACAGAAAAATTGAAATGTTTTAAAATGTTATGTACTATTTCAAGGATTTCCTGGTATAAGCTTTAAACCTCATTCCAGAATCATAATTTAAAAACTGAAAATGTAGTAGAAAGACAAAAATGTGTAAACGTGAAGTTATGTAGATTAGGGTGCAATGCTACATGAAGAAATTAAACATATATATGGTGATTGTAAATACCATTTATAGTTCATGTCCCAAGGACAGTGTCAAAAGAAAAAAAAAAAGTAAATATTATTATGTATAGAGTCTGTGATTTTGTAGGAGTAAAAGTCAAAATATTTTTCTTTTCCTTTTTAGCTTTTCGAAACTGTTTGACCAGGACAAAATATGATGTTGAAGTTATCTGTTAAGTAGACGTGACAGTCATAATCCTATTCTTATAAAATAGCGTTAAAACACGAATTAATAATTCCCCCAACTTGCAACATTTTAATAAGGACACGTGGAAAATTAATTTTAGCTTTTTGTTTAAAAGTTTTTTTTCTCTTCTAAAAGTGACAACGGTTTTAACTCTCAAACCAATCAGGCCATAACACGCATTTTTTTTCTATTTAAAAATATTTTACTTTCATACAGCGACTGATGAAGAAACTCACATTATAGCTTCATTAAACTTTAATTGTTTAACATTTATTGTGTGTTGAAATATGCTCAATTAATTTACGTATCATCACAAATATTCCGAGCACACCAAAAAAAAAACTGAATCCTAAGATAACTTCAACTGTTCACATTTTAATGTTAAAGTTTAAAAGAGTTTAGTTGCAATTGGTTCAATTAATTGCATAATGTGCCTTCAATGGAAACAGCTTTGTAACATTTCTAATTTATGTGAAATTGTGTGGACATTCCACTAGAAACTAAACCATGTGACCATCACTTCTAAGGCACTTCTAAAATAATTTGGGATTGTTTGTACATTCGGAGCAACACAAATGTCAGATTAAGAATTTATTTACTATTAGCTTTTGATTATCTGTACGCATAATATAAGCTAAATATTTTTAATCTAGTGTTTTGATTACTTTTTATATCAGTGTGACCTTTCCAGCATAGGCTTATTTTCTGGAGGAGTGACTTTCTTCGTAGTTGTGAATAATTAACATTAATATTTGTACTGCTAAAAGAAATTTTAAAAAATTGATCCAAAACGTGGCTCAAGGTCACGGCTATGCAGATTTGGTCATCGCAACGGAGCGGGGTTGTTTCTTAAAACAAAGCTCCAAGTTCACTATTAGTTTAAATATGTGTGTGCGCGTATTTGTTACAATTCACACTCGAGATAAATAATTAGTTTTATTACAGAAACATGCGATTTTAAGCAAATAATAAATTTTGTGGATATAAAATATTATTTTGGAATAATAAAAAAAAAATCAACACTCACTTTTAATAATTGTACAATTATTTACACATATATTCACGTTGAAAGTCATCCCCTATGAAATAATATGCTTACTTAAAAGGTTGATTAAAATTTCTCATTTCAACTCTGTTTATAATGAAAGCTTGCAGTCTCACCTTGGCATATTCTACTATGGCCCTGTCTTATAAGCTACTCCATTGTATAATTTGTCAAGGTAAGACTTTTATCTTTAAGTGTAAACAGAATTTACGAAAACCAATATCTAAAATACATTATATTTAAAAATTATTTTATGGTAAAAATAGTAAACCATATTGTTTTATCATTGTTCACTCAAGTGAAATATCTCTTTTAAATATAATTTTTTTTATGCCTGGTGCTATGTAAGTAATCTTTCAGATACCACTATTTCAGTAATGCATATTAGATTTGGTTACGTAATTCAGTGTTTTATGCAAATTATAAACTATACTAACCAAGGAATTGCCTTTTTAATATTTGTTTCATAGTAACACGTTGAAGATTAAACTGGAGAAATCTGTTAAGAAATATTTTCATAAATATTCACATTTGTACCAAGTTAACTGTGTTTAAATTCTTCATAAAAATATTGAGGACAGAATTTCTTGTTTTAAACATGCTTGCTTAAGTTTTTATAGCATCATTTTCAGACTTTAATCTGTGGTTGAAATTGTATTTAAGATTTGAAGGCTTAACGTGTCAACGAAATTCGAGATCTCTATATTGTGTTTTTATCATTGTCAACCAAAATACATTAATAGGTACTCATTTAAATCCAATCATGTACAGAGTACGCGCCGTTAACGCAACCTAAAACACAACAAAGCAGTGATATTCAGTACCAGAACGTCAAATGATATTCAGTACCAGAACGTCAAGTGATATTCAGTACCAGAACGTCAAGTGATATTCAGTACCAGAACGTCAAGTGTTATCCTTTTCGAAACCTTCAGATACAATTCATTATAGTTAAAAAGATTCATTCAGGCACCGTTACTTACACAAAGACATTTTTGAGAACCCACGAATGAAACACAATATTGAAAACAACAACTATCATTTTAAAATATGTTTCACTTAGTTAAATAAATGCTACCAACTTATATATATATATATATATTGGCTACATTTACATATTGTTGAATGTTACAAGTATTTTAGAAAGCACAATTTAAGAGGGTTACTGCAAAGGCCATTCGACCTCTGGAGCGGTTAAACTTCCCCCCAATTCATTTATTAATAATGCACATATACACTTCTTCAATCTACACTGAAACATAACTTTGGTGGTAGATATTAATATATGTTTAGTGGCTGTCATATTTGTAGTCCCGGGAACCCGCCGGTCCACCCCAGGGCTCAGCCTATTGAATGTTCCGTAAACTACCGAGCCGTGTATCAATATTTACTCCATCCCTTCTATCATATTTTCTTTTTTCCACTATTCAATTTGTATCAGTCAACGATAGAAGTTATTGTTGAGTTCCCTTACATTTAACTTGATAATTTTAAGCTTCTTCCACAGCTGAGATTATTTAATATTTGTCCGGATTATTGCCGTCCTGTGAGCACGAGAAAGAACCGGTAAACATTACCGGAGTCTTTCGCGATGAGGGTGAAACTTTTCTCTCGTGTGAAATGAATATTCATTATAAGATAGTCTATTTTGCAACAAATGATTGACTTGTCTTTTGCACGGCTCAGAACCAGAGTTGACTCATCCCATATTGGCGGTTTAGGCATCTGATGACGGTTGCGTCATTCAATGTCATCTTAATGCAAGTGTTTCTTCTGCGTTCAACGTCAAATACATCCTGCTGCGAACTTTCTCTTCCTTGTTCACGACAGACATATTATCTTGGATGATTTCCGGAAGGTGATGGGGAGGAGAGTCTTCCCACTTTCTGCCTTGTAGGGTGAATATGTTATCTACATCCTGGAGACAACTAAAACATCGGAGAGTACGATTATCACGTTCCATGGAAAGGTCCTTGTGGTCTCTTAGGCTCGACCGATGAACCAATATACACAAAGATCAGACTTGGAGGCTCTGGCTTTTCACCAAAAAGAGGCACTTTTCGTCAATGAATCCTCCCCCGTGCTTTCATTTTCAAGATATGAAGCAAAACTATGGAAACAGGTCCCTGTATTATGATCTGTAATTTCTCTTTGGATTTTGCATTGAAACTTATATTCTAGTTTCCCCTTGCTTTTGAAGTGAAAATTAATTAAAATGATCAATTAAATCAAGTTTTTGTTTTTTAAATTTTTATTTTGTATCGGTTTTGAAGTTGTACACACCTCTCGAGGTGGTTTCTCCAAAAATTCTCTCAGATTTCGTCTTTTCTAGTTCATTGAGAAGTACTGGACAGTTATACAAACATACACCATTGGACTTTTGTTAATACAGATAACTTATTGTTATAGATAGTGTCATTTTGATTTCAACCTATTGATATAATAATTTGTTTACTATCATTAAAGCTGATGACAGCTCTAAATATTATGTAATTGTAACATATCATAACCCCCCCCATATTTAATTGAAAATGCAAAACTGGCTTTCCAACCAATACAACTTTCTCAACTTAGTCACAAGTAAATAATTAGGACATACACGACTCGTCTGGAACACAATGGCATACACAACTCGTCTGGAACACAATGACATACACAACTCGTCTGGAACACAATGACATACACAAAAAAGTGTTCAAATCAAACTAAAGTCTGTTCACGGTAGGAGTGGTTGGTTTTCTGAAAGGCCTTTTTCCCTACCATAAATCTTATATAGTAGGATATTGGTAGGAAAAAAGACCTTTCAGAAAGTAATTCCTACCGTGAATGGAGTATATGTTCACACTCTATGGTAGCTAACCAGTGAAATGATTGGAAATGTTTATTATTGTATTTGTGTTGACTCTTTAGAAATAATAGTAGAAACAATAGTATTATCCAAAAAATGGAATGTTTAGATCATCAAAATATAAACTCTGTACCTCAATATTTTTATAATATTTAATGAAATATTTAATTACAGATATTTTCCCCTGATTGTTTTTGATCAAGATGCTGGATCAATTTCATAATTAAATGTACACTGATATAATTATTTTGTATGTGTCTTACATGTGTCAGAATGCTCATATTTACTATTGGATGCAAGTAATAACACTCACAGATATATTCACTCTTACATACACTCAACTATTATTGAAATGTCTGTAGCTATTATTCCAGTGTTTTAATATGTAAGACTGATTTTTTTTTAATTAATCTATTTTTAGTTAGCATCATATTTTTATTATTTATGTTAACTTCTTATCAGAGTTTCATAAGTTTTTTTAACAATTTATCCGCACAGATTGTTGCTAGTGTAATATCTTGTTGCCATCCACTCCGATCTCTTAAAATACATACAGTGTTTGTGCACTTTGCAATAAAGAATGTGCACATTGTTGGCATTGAGTGACAACCTACATTTTTCGTTAGAAATATCTTTATAAAAAAAAACTTCATTATTAGCTAAGAAAAAAGCAACCACATAATTTCATTTAACATAAGTTTTAATTTCTGGTTATGGGTTTATTTTGGTGTAAATAATTGTTTACTAATTAAAATGCAAGTTCATTGACGTGTGTATTAGAAATTCATCACAGTTATCACCTTAAGTTGCATTGTTGTTGCATTCAGAGACCAACATTGTTGGTCAAGATATAGCTTTCTGTAAATGCCATATTGATAAGGCGAGAGTGGTTTTAGACAGTACATTTGGAACAAGGGAAAAATATATATAGTATCTATACTTGCAAAAATTAAGAAATCTTACAAACAAATGACAATTTAAGGAGGGTGGTCACATTGTCGCCAATGTCCAACAGTATAGTTGGCGGTCCACAAGTTGGTAGGGGCGATACAAACTTGTTAGAGTTAGAAAATTCATCGTGAGAGTAAAAATCAGGGAAATCGTAAAGTCACTGAAATTTCCAAATATTTAAAAAAATACAAAGCAAAGGAGCATAACCCAGTGTAAACTAACTATAAGTAGAATAGGGAAAAAAAAAATTACTAATATTTTTGGCCTGGAAAAAAATTAAAAATCCAAGAGTTTCAAAACTTATAGAGTATCAACTCTATTTGTTTGAATTAATACTAAAACAGATATTAGAGTGCATAGATATGATCTTTATCCGAGTGCTGACTGCAGGCAGGATGACGCTCTGGTCTCTTAGCGTGTGTCTGCAACTTACATGGTGTTGTGAGCGCAATGTGAAACATTACGTTTATAGAATTGAGCGTTTGCTCTAACGACAGCCAGTGAATGACGAGATATAATTAGGAGAGTAATGGGATACTATTTATTTTTTTATCCATACATGATTTATAAATTACATCCATCTGCATACTAAAGAAAATTTCTTGCTTTTACTATTAGACATATAATTTTGCATCTAAATGAATATTATTTGGTTGTTTTGTGTTCACCCCAAGATTACAAAATTTAGAAAACAATAAAATAATTTAACTTATACTTCAAATAACTTGAAATATACATTAATCTGCTTGGGTGAAAATAACACAGGTATTTAAATTATTTAACCACACATAAATTGACCAAAAACGTCCACGCATACTCCCAAAACTTTAAAATAACGCTATGCGTTAAGGCTACATGTCAAAATTTGTTAGTTAATTTCAAACTTGGTATTTAAATATATTGTTAAAAGAGAGAATATTTAACAATGAAGGTAAACAAAATTTAGGGGGTTTCAAATTATCTTTGTTTGAAATTATTAAACACTAATTTCAACCAACACTATTTTTTTTTTTAACTTGAATGTCCCTAACTACGAAGCTGTAATTTTTGACAATAGCATTATTTCACATTATCTTGTGAAGAGTTTCAATAACAATCCTCATCTATAACAAGACGTGTTGGTGTCGGGTGGTCATGGCGACTACAGTAGCCCCATGACTTCTTTGGTGCTGACTGACAGCTCACAGCTGACTTATGACAGTCAACATTTAGGTATATACCTAGATTTTGACTGTCAGAAGTGAACAGCTGCTAAACACATGTTTTTACAGATCATTTGGTCCGACGTAGGGATACATAATTTGGTCTGGTAACTTTTCAAAGCTGTCAGTCAGCACCAAAGAAGCCGTGGGGCTACTGTAGGTTGCAAGTATGATTGTCACCTGAAACTGTTGTATATTATTTCATATTATATTACATTTTATTTAAAGACGGAATGTTATTAAAAAATGAACCTGACTACAGCAATATTAAAATTACCTAAACCTTACTAACTTTTTTTTTAGCATGAGAATACTTTAATCAAACGTAACGGAATAACGTAGTAAACTTATATAAATCTCAAAATGATAATAAAGTTGTTAATATGTGTGCGCATTCTTGTTGCAAAGGGCGGCTCGGCCAGTTGTTTGCGGTATTCTGATCTACCTCAATAAAGTTTGGTAAAATAAGAATTGCCATTCAATATACGTAACGATTAAACACTTTTAGGAAATAATAGTTTTTAAAATACATGCATATATATATATATATATATAAATATATATTATTATATAAAAAATAGTTTGTGGTAAAATAGCTCAGAGTAATCTTTTTTGTACATAAGACATTTTTATACCAATACACACAACTATTTACATTGCCAGAAAACTTTATAACAATAGTGATAATAATAATAATACTATAAACATGTTGCATACTGTTTGTTATAGAGCAGATTTTGTTTGTTTCCCACATATGAGGAAGCAGTACGACTCGTGGGGGGGGGG
>CABFVX010007574.1:12498-29913 GCA_902151425.1 Timema shepardi
AGGGTCCCGGATGTTCTTCACACCAGAATCAAAGTATAGTTGTTGTTATTATTATTATTATTATTATTATTACTATTAGCACTGCGTCTTACTACCCGTTCGGGTTATACGCACTTACACTAATGTGTGATGGTAGGGTGATTGTGAGATGAGATGAAGGACCTACAGTTTAACGTGGAATCCGAACCACGGTGGAGGCCTGGCATTCCTCACATTCACAAGATGTCTTGTCAGAGGTGAAGGAAGGGTTTGGTAAGTATAGTTGTTACTTCCCACCATGGTGACCTGGCGGTCTAGGGTTAAGGTGTCAGACTTCTGTGCTGGCGGCCGGGGTTCAATCCTCGGTCCCGGCACAGATTTATCTGATTACCAAACCCTTCCTTCACCTCTGACAATACATCTTGTTAATGTGGGGAATGCAAGGCCTCCACCATGGTTCGGATTCCACGTTAAACTGTAGGTCCTCCATTTCATCTCTCAATCACCCTACCATTACACATTAGCGTAAGTGCGTATAGCCCGGACGGTTAGTAAGACGTGGTGCTAATAATAATAATAATAATACTTCCCACCTCTCCTAAAGTAGATGCGGTACTTGAGCCACGTGCTACCGTGGTATGAGACGGGCTCTTAAAGTGCAAGTCCTTGCGACAACCCCCACTAACGGTGGGTCGTCTATGAAATGCATTCATTATGACGATAATTTAAATTAATATTCTGTTTGTGTATATTCATTACATATTTATTAGAAACGGTTAGACTGGGCACCTTTCCTCTTCTCGTAGTGGAAAGTTGGGAGCAAATTGAATAAAATATTTATGTTACGAGCAAGAAAACCAGATTAGTCTCGTTTTCTCATAACTTTGCGCAGTACACTTCCTTTAAATATTTGACAAGTTAATCTCAGCAACTAGCTTTATATTCTGAAGTCACATCAAACACAGTCAAATGTTTAGAGGAAGGGCCTTATCTAATAGAAAAGGTACAAGGGCTGGATTCTATTTTTAAGTATTCATACTTCAAATCATGTGATATGCAGCTGTCACTTTTTATATATAATACAAATAGCTATTACTATTAAAATAGCACTTATAACAAAGTAACATGTTATCATTTTTAGCCGCAAAAAAAGTGTGTATTTTCTATGTTTCCCTTCGTATGAAAATTGGATTGTAGCTAGGGTAGCCATTGGTCCCGTGTTGCGCAGGATCGTCCCAAATTGAGGACAAAGGTGATGGGGACTCAAACAACTTTTTTTTTCACAGCAATCACAGCCATGCCCGTGACCCACTGTGCTATAAGAATTATATAAGCCCCTCCCTCATGGTGCCCGTATCTCTGAAATGTAATTCTAAACCAGATTTTTAAAAAATTCTTCAAAAGTTTGTTAAAAAGAGCCTAATTAAAAAGCTAATTAAAAATTTAATAATCCGTCTTCGAGGTGCATCCCCTTCCGCCCAAATATGTTAAAAATTTCAGATCTCTGCGTGCCGTAGATTTGGTTGGGCATCGCAAACAAACACACACACAAACACATCCTTTTATTACTATAGAAGATATATAGATAATAGATATCTATTATTTCGTGCATACATTTACCATTAATCATTTTACACGTGAGTTTACTTTGAACGACTTCAGTGCTAAGGTATTTAAGAGTTTAGGAGAATCTAAAATGCAATAAATATTATTTTAACGTATCAAAATAATATTTCATTTTGGCTTAATCAGTACAATGTTCTTGGGATAAGCCAACAATACCTTTTTCAGCTACTATAAACAAAAACTTGCAACCTGCTTTAGTGGGCACATGGTCTAGGGCATCACTCTAGTACTAGATTTGACTGGCAATTCCAGGGAGATCGTGGTTCGAATCCCTGTCGAGAGTACTGAGGGTGTATTTTTTTTAAATAGTTTCCCTCTCTCTTTCCCGATGCAAATTCTATTACAATTCCTCTATATTCATCCTTTCTAATCCCCAGCAAATTAGCGTAATTAGTAGGCCTACATAAGTGTATTCTGAACGATATTATATATTTTTTAATTTATATGAACATAATAGTAAATATATTGTAAAATTTGCATTAAAATTACGTTTAGCTTCATACGTTTTTCAGGGTAGAAATTATACGACTCGGATGCCAGTTTTTAATTAATGCGCGTAAGGAAGCGCTTCATGAATATCTCTTATCATTCAATGCACAGTAGTTCAGGTCTTCATAACGGGGAAATCTGACCACTAACTAACATTACATGTAAAACACTGAGCTCGGAATGTCAAAACAAGAAGTAGGTTACCACTTGTCATGTAAATTGAAGTCTTGGGACAAAACAAAAGCTGTTTTCGTTTAAATAAAACGTAAAGACGCGCCAAACGGTTTTTTTTTTAAAAAAGGGTCACATCTATGTTTCTAATTGGACACATTCTATTGTTTATTAGCACTACGTCTTACTACCCGTTCAGGCTACACACCCATGATGTGGGGAATGCCAGGCCTCCACCGTGGTTTGGATCCCACGTTGAACTGTAGGTCCTTCATTCCATCTCACAATCACCCTAGCGTAAGTGTGTATAGCCCGAACGGGTAGTAAGTTGCAGTGCTTCTAATACTACTACTACTACTACTACTACTACTACTACTACTACTACTACCACTACTACCACTACTACCACTACCACTACCACTACCACTACCACTACTACTACTAATAATAAAAATAATAATAATAGTAATCATAATAATAATATACACCTATGTACTAATTATTCTAATGTGTTAAGGATGAGGAAGGCTAAATTTAGAGGATAGTGTACATGCATTTGCGTAGAGGGAGAGTGAAACATAATTTTAGGGAAAAAACCCTCAGTACACCCAACCAGAATTCGAGCCCCGATCTGCCCGTTAATGGCAATCCAGTCTATTGCGAGAGTGCCACCTTAGACCATACGAGCACCGAAGTGGATATATTATAGATTAAATAGGTAATACAAGCATTGGAACTACAAAATAAGTTATCAGTTTGGATTCGAAAAGGGGACGTAGAGATGTAAGGAAAGGGTGATTCAGAGATCTTGGATACCCAGGGGAAATATTTTGATCTAAACATGAGGCTAACATTATTAATAACATACTATTTTATAGACAAGTGGAAATAATTTTTAGATTGTATTAAAAGTTGTAGACACAAAATGAAATGATTAAAAAATGAAAAATAAAGCTTGAAAAGCATTAATTAAGATGTTAATATGGATCCGAATTAATAACCCAAAGACTTGAAGTGTAGTTAAGTAGCCATTAGAAATAACTTGTTTGAGAGTTCAAAAATATGCTAAAACAACACTTAAGTATTAAAAAAAAAGTTATTTGCGTGCAGCACCTTTTAATACTCTTCCGTACGTACTATTTACGTATTTACAATAATGGGGTGGAGATAAGGAAGGTAGAATTTTGAGGAAATACATTCAAATGTGCTTGGAGGGAGAATTGAGAGCTCCTTAGGTCTAAACACCTCATTACACTCTGTAATTTTCGAACAAAGACATTTCCATTACCAGCTAAGCCAGGCCCGACGTGAATGACGCCTTAGCCTTTTCATATATAAATTCTAAATTAATGTATTTATGCTATATGTTTAGCAGTTATCATTTTTGACAAATAAGGTCAATTTTGACATCTGTAAGATAAATATTCTGATTTCTTGTCAATTCTGGCTGGCTACCCAATCTTTTATTTGCCCTTTGAATAAAAAAAAATGCATCAAACTTGTTTGATTAAAAGGGCTCTGAAAATCGAATATACCAATTTCAAAAAATTGAATATTGTCAACATCTTATAATAAAAAATAGCTCAACTCATTTTGTGGTCTTATTTCAAAAAATAGAATTAACATTAATTGAGATAGTAAAAGTTTCGATATAAAATTTTAAATATTACATCTGTGAAATTTTTTGGATGGAATGAAATCAACTGCGACAAGGAATAATTCCCATTTGGTGTATTTCTACGACGTGTATAAACAAATGAGAATCGGGCCGTTTTGTGTGTTGGTTCACTTTAAGGTCCGTGGTTCGCACATAATCAAGGACAGTCCCTCAAGTTTGTCATTCTTGCTCTAAATGATTCCTACGGCGCTCTAAGATCATTAGGAGAGCTTTACCGATATTTTAAATAATCAGAATAAGTGACCGTCATCTATATTAATAAAACTGGTCGAATGTTGTCACTCTTGCAATTGATTGGACTGCTGCCGATAACTGAGATATTGTAGTATGAATCCCATTCCGGTGTATGGAGGATGTTTTCACCTAAATGATTTCCCACTCTTCCTCCACGCAAATGCGGGCACATTTTCTCATCCTTAATTCCATAGCATAATTTGTAGGTCTATATGTGAGTATAAACCGAACGGATATTCAGACGGGATGACAAAAATTAACACACTGATTAATTATTTATGACGATCAAATCTTGTTAAGCAAAGACCCGGCTGGAGATCGGTGACCCGCATCTTGGAGGTAAACTATGGCTTTTATGACCTTTCTATCCGATAAACGCGACCTCGAGGCGGAGTTGGTGTTTGCAGTGTTGATTGGTTCTCGGAACGAACGATGTCACAGTGCAATTTAGGTTAGAGGGTAAAATATAATTAGATGCAGGCTTTACTGATACAGGCCTACTAAAATAAGATAATACTGGCCTTTTTTTATATGTAATATATTTTAAATAAAATATAATAAATACAGATAATTCTCAATTATAGAAAGTAATATATTTAAATTAAGACTATATAATATAGGATTATAGTCAATATGTGTAGCATAATGTATGTTTTTATATGTATATTTAAGTATAATTTTTTTTTCTAGTCTACCCGATTAGAATACCAAATAAGTAGAATAGAAAACGGCACTAGAAAAAGTTGTTTTGAGATTAGATAGCACGTTTTTGTTGTTGTTGTTTAAAACACATTGTTTTATTTTGAATAATGTATGACAAGGTTTTTTTTTTCATTCTATGTTTTAATTTGAACGTGCACTTCTTGAACTAAGGTTAATATCAATACGCGACTAACAAACTAACTCTGTGTAGGTTACCTAGCAGTGCGCATTCAATCGGATCAACAAAAATGTGGCCATTTTTAACGTATTTATCGACCTGATACACACATCCCAGGGTTTGAAAAATTTGAGGGTCAAAAATTTCACCTGTCAGCATGATTGGACTATAGCCACGCAATTTATGTTAACAAATTTAAATTAGGCATAAATTCACTTTTATTTCTATGTAACGTTGCGTACCAAACAAAAATATATTTTACTGCTGTTTTTTTTAAACAAAAAACGACACAGATTATTTTGTGAAATTTCCTCACCCCTCCCAGACGAATAAACAAGATAAGAATGCGACAAGACGCGCAAAATGTTACTCTCGTTGTGTTTTGAGGTCCAAACGGTTTCAATATTGGCATCCCTGATTTATATCTATCTCGATATTGCCCTCCATCCGTAATAATATATCAATATCACCTTGAGATAGAATCACTATTTGGTCATATAAATATCATATCAATATCACCTTACAATAGAATCACTATTAGTCATGTTAATAGCTTATCACCCGCTTCGGTGGCCACGTGGTCTAACGCGTTATTCCCGTGTTGGACTAGACTTACAAAGACGGGGAGATCAGGGTTCTATCCCTGTCGGGTGCACTGAGGTTGATTTTCCTAAGTGGTTTTCCACTCTCCCTCCCCGCAAATTCAGATACATTTCCTCCAAATCAAGCCTTTCTAATCACTAGAACATTATAGTATATTAGTATAACGTACAGCCCGAACTGGTAGTAAGATGCGGTGCCAAAAAAACTTATCTACGCTTTAGTCTAAGATAATATCGACATTCCTCTTGCGAGAGTCGATATTTACTCATATCTACTCACAGCTTATGTACAATCTAGTCGAACCGTATTACCGATAACAATCTTGCGAGCCGTTATGTAGTTATTATTTTTTAGATTCGAGTCGAGCTCGAACAGAGTTTGAATGAAAACATCGGGTTATATTCAATGTTGAGTAATACAGAGCAATATTTGTACTAGAGATATTTCAATTTGAGTTTTTTCAATAGATCCGCGCATATATCGTAAATAGAAGAATACATTTTTAATATTAAATTATTTTTGTGAAAAAATATTAGCACCTTAATTCAATTTTTTTAATAAATTGTATATAAGTGTACACTTTTAAAGTAGATTATTTAGGAACTTCATTGAGTATGAAACAATATTTGAAGATTGAATCAAAATAACTAGACTTAGAATTTTTAGAAAAAGTTTAAAAGAGTACTCAAATTTTTCGTGTTTTTGTAAAGACTCGTCGAGTTCATGTTCGAGCAGCAACGATCTATCACTCGACTCGAACTCTCAAGTTATCGGTGAGATTCTTCTTTTATAGGTTACAAGTTTAATGTATATAGGATAGAACTTCGTTCATCCGAACTAATTAGGACCGAAGCTTGTCGGATTAGCTAAACTACAGATTAATGGGAGAATACGAGAGAGTCCAAGCGGGAAGAGAGAGTATTTTCACTGTTTTTAAATAACTGTTGGAATGAGTTTTATAAAGCTTACATTCATTTAACTTAAGTAGAACACGTAATATGTACTGTATTTTTAAATTATATTATTTTAGAGTACTGCAATTATTTTAAGTAACAGGAAAACTATTGTTGACTATAGCGTGTAGATGCTTAGCATTTATTATCACTGTTTCTTGCAATTTTCTTTTAACTTTGAGTTTGTTATCAATCAAACATATTTCAGTTTACTGTTTTCCTTTCGTCCCATTTTCTAAAATTTGTTTTCGGATTATGTGGAGTTTAGGACAACCGGTGTTCAGTCTAGGGATTTTTTTTACTGTATATTATATATTCACAATCCGTTGAGTATTTTAGAAGAAAACACAATATTCAATTACCGACCTGAATTGCACTTTGCGAATGAATATTCATATAAAGTTTAATATGTGGTGCATATTCATTAACAATGACTGTAAGAATGTGAGTGTGTGCGCGTGCGAGTGTGTATGTATGTGTGTGAGAGAGATAGAGGTAGGAAGAACAGTTTATAACAATTACACAGGCTTAAAACGACTTGTATGAATAGTAGTTTAATTTAATTTAGTACCCCGTCTTACTAACCGTTCAAGTTGTACGCATAAGTATTGATTACGATAATGAGTTAGGAATTGGGAAGGTTGAATACAAAGGAAGTGAGCCCGCAATTTTGTGGAGGGAGAGTGGAAACTCATTTAGGAAAAACCACTCCCCAGTTCACCCAACCGAAATTCGAGCCTCTATCTCCCCGTCCTCGGCAGTCTAGTTCAACACGAAACTATCACGTTAGCTAACTACGTCACCAAGGTGGGTAGTGTTGTATAAATGTATCGTATTAAATTACCTACGTCTAGAGGATTATTTCTAAACCTTACGATAAACATCTGTTGAGGTCTGCAAACTTACCTTTCTATGTTTGTGTAATGCAAACGTTATTTTAAAAATAAACATATCGTTAGTATTGCATTTTGTACTTGCGATTGTAAAAGTGAAAAAGGGTATGGTTTTTTTCACAAGACGTGACCCTGGTCGGACTCTCAAATAACTCCTTCTAACTAGTTTGTAGAAATGTACTTGTGGAGAGCAGATTAACCATTATTATTATTATTATTATTATTATTATTATTATTAGCACCGCGTCTTACTACCCGTTCAGGTTATACGCACTTACGCTAATGTGTAATGGTAGGGTGATTGCGAGATGAAATGAAGGACCTACAGTTTAACGTGGAATCCGAACCACGGCGGAGGCCTGGCATTCCCCACATTCACAAGATGTATTGTCAGAGGTGAAGGAGGGGTTTGGTAGTCAGATAAATCTGCGCCAGGACCGAGGATTGAACCCCGGCCGCCAGCACAGAGGTCTGACACCTTACCCCTAGACCGCCAGGTCACCGATTAACTATTGAAACTCAGGAGAAACACACACACTTTCACGAGAACAAGATTATTACGCCATAAAAACTGCCAAAACAAACCTAATTGGGCCTTATTTATGTTTAGTTTTACAACTTACACACGCAATCCCATCCAAGCTTCCATCTACAGAATTTAAGTTTAGTTACAGATTAATTGGAGGAAACAGATTCATAAAACAGAAAATATTATAGTGTATGGGTGTGCGAAGCTTCGACTTCGTTTCAAAACTTCGAAACAAATGTCAGCTTCGACTTAACTTCGAAAATAATTTCCGCTTCGAAACTTCATCAATAAAACATTGATAACTCAAATACTCAATTTATGGTCAATTATTGCCAATTATATTGAATATAAAACAATATTTATTTGAAAAAAAAATCATAATTAATTGAATTGTAAGTTGTAGTATAACTTGATTTATGAGATTAAAACTGAAATATTAGTAATTATAAGTACGATAAAACATATTCTAAATAATTTAAATGCATAAAGTTTAATAAACAACAATATAATATATTTATCTAGGCTAGTGTAAAAAAACTAACAAAAAATATATTCGAACTTCAATTCTTCTTCGAGAATATTTCAAATATTCAATATATTCGATTCGAGTTCGCTTCGAATTGAAAAGTAGACTTTGCACACCCCTATTATAGTGTTTAAATAAATAATACCAGTTTTTAAAGTAAGAATTTATAACAAACATGTTCTTTAACTAGGTTTTCGTTATTTAATTCTAATTGAAGGATGCAGGAGAAGAAAGGTGCTAGGTCACATCTCATACATTTTCTAGGACAACTTTTATAAACTAAACCCCCTAAGGGCCCCAATACATACTTTATTTTAATTAGTTTGAATATGAGTTAGGCCAACTTAAACCATAGTGTGAAGTGAATTATGAATGTCTCATGATTCTTTAACAGGTGGCAGCACTAACTCAATTTGAGTTAAAATTGGACCTACACCCTTTTTCCCCCGTAACTTTCACATGACTACTTTACTTGTTTACATTTTAAATAATTTAACTCATAGGCAGCACTATTCAAGACAATTATTTTGGTTTCCCCTAAATGGGTTTCCACTCTCCCTTCACACGATCGTGGGTGAACTTCCATTAAAGTTAAACCTTCCTAATCCCTATTATATGAAGGTAATTAGTACATATGCGTATAACCCGAACGGATAGTAAGACACGGTGCTAAAAAAAACTTTTATCAATACACTAAAGTTGTTATTACAACGATGAAAATATTAAGGATGGTTCCAAATAATATTTATTTGATCAAGAGTACAGGAAATGGTTTCCCGACAAAAACAATAATTATATAAGTAATTTAAAACTCACCTTAACACTCCTCAATATTTACGGAAGCCTTCAAACACGAGATCACGGGACTAAATTCGTAGAGGAGTGAATATTATAGAAAGTTAAATAGTTAATAGCGCACAGAAAAATAAAGAGGAAGGTATCTTTAAATATACGGATGCTGAATTTCTAGCCAACTGGACCTCTTAACTGCACTTGTGAAAAGGGGCAGTGACTTCAAGACAAGTGTTGCCAACAAACACCGACAAAATGTCCCACTCAGCACGGAGGCACGTAGCTCTAATAACCCGGTACACTTCTGAGAACGTTTGTGTGAACGAACCTAAAGAGCTGGCGACATTATTCGCGTCCAGAGCACCTCGTTAACCAGAACCGTTGTAACTGGATTATCATTTACCTTAAGTGAATACAAACCCAGCGAACTTAACGCGAAAGAACAAATTTATCAATGACGTATAGCGAACTGTGATAAATTGTTTAAACCGTACTTGTGATATGTTCTAACACCTTTTGTCCTCATTTAACCATTCATAAAAGGGTTCCGCACTACATCACTCACATATAAAAATATATTTACGTTTATAACTGATCAATGAGTGATGAGAACTTACCACAGGTACGATTTAAACTAAAGTAGCTCCGTGGCTTCTTTGGTGCTGATTGACAGCTAGCAGCTGACTTATGACAGTCAACATTTAGGTATATACCTAAATTTTGACTGTCAGAAGTGACAGCTGCTAAACACATATTTTTGCAGATCATACGGTTTGGCGTAGGGATACATAATTTGGTCTGGTAACTTTTCAAAGCCATCATCTGTCAGCAGTGAGCTGTCACTCAGCACCAAAGAAGCCATGGGGCTACTGTAGCTCAGCTTATCCTGGTAATACTCCACACCACTCAACTACAGCTACTAATGAGCTAGAAAAGAAAAAGGTAGAATTTAGAGGAAGTCTACTCGCATTTTCAAGGAAGGAGAAATAATGAGTATACGAAACAAAATTGAGGAAAATAACAATTCAAGTGACCAGGATAAGGTTCAACGAACTGCCCATCACGAAAAAAAAAAAAAACTAAGACAAGGTGATATTGATGCTTTTTTTTCAGCGTATCCACCGGTGTGGGTGTCGATTTTAAACAAAACACCAATATCCCTCCACNAAAACTAAGACAAGGTGATATTGATGCTTTTTTTTCAGCGTATCCACCGGTGTGGGTGTCGATTTTAAACAAAACACCAATATCCCTCCACAAAAATGTGGGTACACTTCCTCTAACTTAACCTTCCTCATACCTGATTCACTAGCGTAATTAGTACATGTGTGTATAGCCCGAACAGGTTTGTGAGACGCGGTGCTAAAGAAAAGTATTTCATCGCTAGTACTAGCTAATTGCATGTAACACAAGACACATATTTGTTGATATACCTGACCCGTTTAGCCTTCCTGCAAAAAAACACAGTAAATTCTTGATGGGCTCAAAACAGAAAATGGTAAAATATGTTTGAAAACTAGCAGCGAGCCTTCAGATAAGAAGTATGGTAGTTTTCTTTCCTTTCATTCTTGTATTACATGATAAAGAGTGATTGTAGGTGAAGGGTGAAAAGAAGCTTAGACAGAATAAAAATTAGTTCCAGAGAAAGACACATACCATTTTACAGTAGCCCCATGGCTTCTTTGGTGTTGAGTGACAGCTCACAGCTGGCAGCTAAAAGCTTTGAAAAGCTACCAGATCTAGTTATGTATCCCTACGCCGAACCATATTATCTGCAAAAACATGTGTTTAGCAGCTGTCGCTTCTGACGGTCAAAATTTAGGTATATACCTAAATGTTGACTGTCAGAAATCATCTGTGAGCTGTCAATCAGCACCAAAGAAGCCGCGGAGTTCCTGTATTTTAAGTCACAAGGCATGTCAGCGAATTATATTTTGTCGCTGACCGAGGCGGCCGCCTTAAGCTAATACTGGTAATATAAGGTGTAAGAATGGTAATAAAAAAAAGAAACGAGAGAAAACATGAGGAGGGTGGAGTGAATTATCAAAAAATAAGAATATCTAAGAGGTTCCGAGTGAAACCTCCGTTATCAGGACTGAGTATAGTTATGTGGATGAGGGTTAGGAGGTGAGCGGGCGAGAAGGGGGACTCACCCATCCCTGTGAAATAAAGGTGTTTCATTGTGTGTTGCTCTCCACCAAACACGTAGTAAAACGTTTTATGCTCTTTTACCGCACTTCTCCAAAGTGTCATGTTTGTAACGGGATCATTTGTTATCTGTCTGACGCCCCCTAGCCCCTCTAAAACCACAACATCCATAAAAAGAACACACACACAAAACTAGAAAAAGATTACTCTATAGTCTACAGATACTTTTCAAAAGTCACCCAAGCGAAAAGTGCAACTGACAAAGGTGGGGCAATAATACTGTATTTGGTTTGAAATGGTGACCCACTTCGGTGCCCCATGGTCCAAGATAAGGTGGGCCAACATTTCTCATCCCGGGAACTAAATCTGACTACCAGTTTTTACAGCGGGCCAAGTACAGTTGCCCCATGGCTTCTTTGGTGCTGACTGACAGCTCAAAGCTGACAGCTAGAAGCTTTGAAAAGTTACCAAACCAAATTATGTATCCCTACGTCGGACCATATGATCTAGAAAAACATGTGTTTAGCAGCTGTCACTTCTGATGGTCAAAATTTAGGTATTATACCTAAATGTTGACTGTCAGAAGTCAGCTGTGAGCTGTCAGTCAGCACCAAAGCCACGAGGCTACTGTATATAGGCTATTTAACTATATCATCAACTTTATATAGGCCTACAAACAACAGTCTATGAACAATAATCCTTTTCAATAGTTTATATAAATCGTATTTTTTGTTGGTAGAATCTTTCAAATCTTCCTGCTAAAAAAGGTATACTAATCTCGCAAAAATGTATTATGAAATATGCATGCAAACACACACACACACACTTTAATAAAACAACTTAGAACTATTTATAAATATTATACCTCGATTTATAGTAATCAAATACATGCATTATAAAAATTAATGCAACCATAACTTTTTTTGGAATAAATATCTATATTTGAATCATTGGCTATTTTACATCTGTTACTAAAGGCTCCCCTTTATTTTTCCTCCAGGATATGGTAAGGGCCACATTTTCAGTGAGCGCGGGTCACCCAATGGCGGAGATATCGGGTTTCAAATCTCTTGCCATATCTATGAGGGTGGCATTTTCTTAAATGGTTTTCCACTCTCTTTCCAAGCAAATGGGTGGTAGATTATCTCTGAAATGCTGCCTTCCTCAAACCTACAGCATTAAAATAGTTACCATACAGGCCTATGCGTCTAACTGGATCAGTAATAAGCAGTTATAAAAAAATATCTGTGACATGGCCACCTATATTTCGACCAATAGTGGTTTATTAAACCTCGAACTCGTGGAGAAAATAATTTTATGCTAGATTTTTATTTTACTTAATATGTTCTGAAATAAATGGCTTATTTTCTCCTCTTCTTAATGGCCATCTGGTTTGTCCGCAAATAATTACGTTAATGGGTTTCAAAGTGAGGATGATATAATTTTGATAAAATGAAATCCATTTTTGTGGAGTGGGTGAAGTGTAGGAAGCCATTTATTAAAGACGATCCTCAGTACACCCAACCGAAATTCAAAACCCAACCTATCCATCATCAACCCACTACTTTGCGAGCCTGATGCCTTAGACGACAAACCTCCCGTTTCGAGCTATTAATTTAACTTTCTAGTGAGCACTTCGATGACTAAACCAAAGAGTACTATTTACAACCGATTACAGCAAAGAAATATCAAAATTATTAAGCTATCTATCATAAATATAAATAGATGATCATTTGCCCTCCCCAACCCCTTTCACCTCACTCAATCAGCTGAACGCTAATGTGATGTTGGCTGGGTCGCGACCCATGATTTGATAAACTTGCATCTAAATCACGCATGTCTTATTAATACGTAAACATGATTAAAATCCGATTCTTCATGTTATTTATGACACAATATTTCAATAAAAATTATTTGCATTATTTTATCTCGTAATCCTGTGGAATTCTGCGTAAAGCTCGAAGGTTGATGTCCAATTGTAGCTCAGATAATAAACATAATCAGACCGTGTCATATCGATGATAAACTACAAAGATACCGTAGAGATTTACTTACACTAAGATTCTTACCAAATTAACACCTCATTTTAATTTTATTTTTTACTTAAGGGAATTATGTTAATATACCTACGAAGGTTATGTAATGTGGCTCACTTGTCATGTTACTTATGATATTTTAATATAATTTCGCACTCATTAGAATATTAATAACTTTATTAATATAATTATAATCACTATAAAGTGAGCAGACACATTTTTTTCATAAATAATTGTCTGAATATAAAAATATAATAAGATCCTAAAACACCTGTCAATAAATTAACCTATTACACTACTAAATTATGTCACGTGGTTTGAACACAAATCACAGCTGTTTAATCATATGAGAAAAGTATATTTTAATTCAGTTAAAAAACTCTTATACTTAAGATAGTGCTCAAAACACGTGCTTTAAAAAAACCTGAATATATTAAACTTACTTTTCCAGATGAACTCATCTCTGATCACAAACGTTGCAAGAAAAAAAAACTAAACTAAAAATAGAAACGTCACACACGCATGAATAAACCACATTCTCCTTCGCCCACACGCACGGGTCAGAAACACGCGAGACACGATAGTACCGGGATCTCTGACACGCCTCCCCGTCCACCTGGTTAAACGTGGACACTACGGAACTTTATCAACACTGAACTTGAAGTCTCTCCGACTCTCCACACACACGCTGCGTGAAGCCACCAATCGAGCAGAAAAAACAAAACACAGTCACGTTGCTTGCCGCTCTCGTGAGAAGAGGAGTCGGCGCTAGAGACATCTAGTAGGGAACAGTTGAACTACGCGTACCTATACAAAAACAAAAACTCTTTATTGGTTTGGTTTTACTATCCACATCAAAAAACAAACAAAAAGTGCTCGTGTTTTTAGCAGATAACATTTTTTAATTGAATTTCAGCCAAACCACAGGACTACGCCAGGTATTTTTAATGGTGAAATGGAGATTAAAGTTTAGGGGCTATACATTTGAAACAATGTGGTTTTATTTAGCGTTCTTCCGAGTGGCCCAGTTTTTTTTTAAAATCACTCTGTATTACTGCCCGTTCGGATTATAAGGATAATATGTGGTAGAGATGAAAAAGCTAAAAATTTAGAATAAATTAATCAGCATTTGAATGGGGCTAGAGAGATACACTATTTAAGACACAAAAAAACACTTTCAATACAACCGGTCGGGATTCAAACTAAGGCCATGGCAAACCAGATTAAAAGAGTTTTTTGTATCTACACTGCGTGGTCTTACACAAATAAACAATTTTTTTTTCTAAAAGTTGAATAACCTCAAATTTTATTTTAAAGGTTTATTTACTAATTGATTTCATAGTGTCACAAAAAACACAACAATAAAGTAATATGTATGGGGTTTACAAAGTAAAACTAAAATCCATTATTGTATTTCCAATAAAGTATCATTTGTGTTTTTACTTTCTGAGACACCTAGGAGAGACAGTATTGTGATCGCCAAACAAATAGAATTCGAGATTTTGATAAATGTCAACATTTCATGACCCCCTGAAAACAAAAAAGTTGTTTTCGCGAAGCCATCTGTCTCTACCTCGGGCTAGAGCCGAAACTATTTTACTGATTGGGTTAAAACTTGGTATCTAGGGTTTTTATAAGGTCTCCCCCTGAGATTTTTTGGAATTAGATATCTAACCCTAAAGTTAAGGGTAGTTTACTAAACGGCAAAAAGAGAAAAAAAATCGATCGAATTTTTTCCAAAATTCGCCTTAACTATTTTGATTACATCTTAGATCTAAAGACTGTTTTTCATAATAAACAAGATGGCAACTCTAATTTTCTCTTGAAAATGACTTTGAGAGTATTTTACATGAGTAAACTTTTTCAATTAGTACTATTAAAGATAAAAAGTACGTACTTTATCTAAAATATATTTTTATAAAACCAATAATTTACTTGCTAAAAGCATATAAACTTTTTAATTCCTGGCGGTCTAGGGGTAAGTTGTCAGACTTCTGTGCTGGCGGCCGGGGTTCAATCCCCGGTCCCGGCACAGATTTATCTGATTACCAATCCCTTCCTTCACCTCTGACAAGACATCTTGTGAATGTGTGGAATGCCAGGCTTCCACCGTGGTTCGGATTCCACGTTAAACTGTAGGTCCTCCATTTCATCTTACAATCACCCTACCATTACACATTAGCGTAAGTGCGTATAACCCGAACGGGTAGTAAGACGTGGTGCTAATAATAATAATAATAATAATAATAATAATTCTTATTCCCTTTGGTGGACAAAGATATTTCTCTTTTCTTAATTTTTCTGTAACAGTGTTCCTAGTTCCTAATAGCATAGAGTAAGTAAGTAGCAGTGTATATTATTTCATTTATGATCTGGTGTAATGTTTCTACAAAAATGTGCATTCCTATTATTAAGTTCCACAAATCTTACGAGTTTTTAGTAAATGTCTATTTTAAGTTACAAGCGGTAAAAAGTCTGTGCGGTGCATCGTACCACTTTCTTTTAAAGCTAGCTTTATTTCTCTCAAGCAGTATGTTAGCTTATAGTATCAGTTTAAAAGAAGCATAGCACTTTAAGTAAATAATTTACTAGCTCATTGCATAGATCAAGGCGTCAGTCTCGTCTTATCTGGTTTGTCGGTGACGAGTTGAGGTATGGTATTGAATTACGACTGCATGGGTGTGCTGAGGTGAATTTTTCTGAAGTGATTTCCCAATCAACTTCCAAGCAAATGAGGATACATTTCTGGATAGCTATATCCTACTTTATGCTTACTTCATGATAGTAAAACCCATTTCAGTGGCTAAATTGTCTGAAGCGTTATTCTCGTGTAAGGGTACGGCCAGACTGAGCAAGCGTGAGAGCGACTGAACTAGCACGCGCTCGAGCCGGAACAGTCTAGTTTACAGGTGCTAGGCAGTATTATTGTATGTTGGTTCATTGAGTGCTAGGAAAACTTATCATTTTGACACTTTTATTATTATCGATAGGTTTAGCAAACTTGCTACTAACGGCCTAATTTAATTGGTACGATCATAAACCTTACCTATATATGTGTAAAAGTTATATGTTAAACTAACTCAATATTATAATCAAAGTAGGCCTTTGCAAATAAGAATCACCACTAGCGAGGAGAGAGGATGGAAACACCCCAAAAATAAATCACTTGTCAAAAACCACCCTCAGTTCACCGAGCCAAGATTCGAACCTCAAAGTTGAAGATGGCCGCGTTATCTGATAGCTCATGATATTAATTTATCACTCATAATTATGTAGCTGACTATTTCCGTCTGTCCATCTCAGACTCTGTCTTAAAATATGAGTAAATAATGACTAAGCATATAAAGATTTCTGGATAGCTCCTTGGTTATAGCATTAACGTACTACGCCAAAGGTTCCGGTTTCGATTCTTGCGTCCAGGGTGTCGTTTTTCAATTCAAAGATATTTATTGTAATTATTACTGGTTACTATACAGCTTCTTACTGTCAGACTTTCCATAGTTGATGAGATAGAGCTCTGAACGAGCTGAAAAGTAGTGTTTATAGCGACTTTTTCCTTCAAGATAACTGTAATGGCTAATTACTATACTACTTACTATAAAGCTACACGGCTGACTCACTCACTGACATTAATGTTTACCCACTTCCAGATGAGCTAAAAACTTGAATTTTGGCAAACTTATAGCTTCTAGTCTGTAACCGACGGGAAAATTCCAAAAAGTTAAAAATTTTAATTTTCAACCCCTAAAAATTCATCTAAATGGCGGAGAAACTTTAAAGTCGGTGTAGGCCTTTCTTTGGAGGTCTCTTGTGGCTAAATGGTAGGACCTATCAAAAAACGGCTCTGGAATTACATTAGTTTACATCCACTTGCAAAA
>CABFVX010007575.1:6791-19431 GCA_902151425.1 Timema shepardi
GGAAAACCATCTAGGAAAAACCACCCCCAGTTCACTCGACCGAGATTCGAACCTTGATCTCCCCGTCCTCAGCAGTCGAGCTCAACACGACTAGCGCGTTAGCCAACTACGCCACCGAGGCGGGTGTAGGGTAGAAAGGGACGGAAGAAAAGAGTCAGATTTTTGGCAGTTTTTGGAGCAAAAATTTTTTTTGGCCAAACTAAATCAAATATTTCTCCGGTAGAAACACAAGAGTTTAATTTTCTTCTCGTGGTTATATCAACAGTTGTTGAATATCTGTCGAGGGTGTCCTGGAATTTAATAACTTTTTCTCTTCGTCTAAAAAGTTTCTCATCTAATGCCGCTATGCTCATGACAGATATTCAACAACTGTTGATATGACCACGTGAATAAAATTAAACTCTTTCTACTGGAGAAATATTTGATTTGGTTTGGCCAAAAAATTGTTTTGTTATTAAAATTGCAAAAAACAACATTTTTCTTAGCTCGCGTTCCCTATACACCCATATTAAAAGTAAAATCGACTGGCAAAAGTTTAAGAAACACTGACACATCTACATTTTGGTTCTTTGGTATCTGTGTTTTATTTGCCTTGACCGAGAATCGAACTGGAACTATTATTATCAAGAAGGTGAAAACGTCATTGATGATAAAAAAATTAAAAACTAGTAACTTCGACACAAATAGAGCGTGAAATGCGGGTCAATGCACGAAAATATCTGCCACAGCTTGTCGGCCACCGTGATCTTTCAGGTGACTTATGCCACTCTTTCCCTCGGAGGTGGGATCAGACATTCAAGGTGAAGTCTGGTGGCCTGTGACAAACTTGTTCCGATACGTCATCGCACGTTATCTAGGTGGGAGCGTAGGTGACTCCAGAAAAAAAAAAATCAAGTGTTTTTTTTTGCAGTTTTTATGTCAAAAACATGTTTTGGGTCAAAATAAAATATATTGGTTCTCTACAAACATAGAGCAGAGTCCAGATAAGCGAGCCTAGCCTTGTTAATTTTCTTCACATGGTTACCTTAACATTATTATTAGCACCGCGTCTTACTACCCGTTCGGGTTATACGCACTTACGCTAATGTGTAATGGTAGGGTGATTGTGAGATTAAATGGAAAACCTACAGTTTAACGAGGGATCCGAACCACGGTGGAGGCCTGGCATTCCCCACATTCACAAGATGTCTTGTCAGAGGTGAAGGAAGGGTTTGGTAATCAGATAAATCTGTGCCGAGACCAAGGAGTGACCTTAAAAGTTGTTGAATATCTATTAAGGGTATCTTAGAATTTAATGGCAGCTTTTTCTCTTCATTTAAAAAGCTTGTCATATAATGCCGCTATGCTCATGACAGATATTCAACAACTGTTAATATCACCATGAGAGCAAAATTAAACTCTGTTTCGACTGAAGCAATATTTGATCTATTTTGGACTCCAAACAAATTTTTGCTATAAATAATGCAATAATACAGACCGTTTCTCTAGTAACCTACCCTCCTACCTCTCTATGAGTGCTTATACTTGGAAAGTAAACTTTCCTGTCGACTCCTGAGACGACTTTTAAAAATAATATAGTCCGAGAAATATTTTTCAAAATTTAATAACTTGTTACTATATTGGTGATCTGGCGGTCTAGGGCGAGGGTGTCAGACTTCTGTGCTGGGTGTCCGGGGTTCAATCCTCGGTCCCGGCAAAGATTTATCTGATTACCAAACCCTTCCTTCACCTCTGACAAGACATCTTGTGAATGTGGGGAATGCCAGGCCTCCACCGTGGTTCGGATTCCACGTTAAACTGTAGGTCCTCCATTTCATCTCACAATCACCTTAACATTACACATTAGCGTAAGTGCGTACAACACGAACGGGTAGTAAGACGTGGTGGTAATAATAATATAGTTTCCTACACCATCTGTAAAATATAATAGAACTAAATGTTTTTGTAGCCCTGTATCTTACTACCCGTCCAGGTTAAATCCACTTACTAATTACGCTAAAATGTTAAGTACCTTTTAGTAAGGTTTAAAATAGACAAAGTGCAACTGTATTTTCATGGAAGCCAATTTTGAAAAAAAAAAACTCTTACTAGGCCCGACCGGGATTTGAGCCCAGATCTCATCTTCATCGGCCGTTCACCCGATTACGAGAGTGACGCCCCCCTCTTCCCCCTCCTCCACATCACTCCACCCCCTGTGTTTGCCTTACTACCCCCGTCCGGGCTAGTCATAAGTTTATACAAATGGAGGAATTATAAGAAAGGTAATGCCAGGCCTCCACCGTGGTTCGGATTCCACGTTAAACTGTAGGTCCTCCATTTCATCTCAAAATCACCCTACCATTACACATTAAGCGTAAGTGCATATAACCCGGACTGGTAGTAAGACGCGGTGATAATAATAATATAAGAAAGGTAGAAATAAGAGAAAATATAACCGAATTAATATTCAAAATTATGTATTAGGGATACATTTTTTTAAATACTCAATGAATTTTTTAAGCTTAAATTAAGAAGGAACAAATTATAAGCTATCGTGTTGTTCAAATAATGTATGCAATCGTATGGGACGTGTCTTTGGGTATAACTCAAGTGTAATTTTTGAAACACAGTTTGAAGTTTAGCATGGAGAGATAATATTTATTTGTGACTCAATTAATGTAGAATGAAATTATAAAATTATAAAACATATTAGATAAATTTGTATTAAAAATTATTAGATAATTTAGCAAATTTCTAGTAAACTAATTCTCATTAATTTAGGTTTCAATTAAATTACTAAGTAAAAATACATCATCATCAGCTTAAGTTCGTTAAAATATCAAGTGAATAATATCTAACCATAAAGTTATTTTTATAATTATTTTATTACCATTGATTCGTGAGTCTGATACTCTTAAAACATAATGTCCTAAATTTAAGATTTTTTTATTGTTGCAAAGACTCTTAAAATCTGTTTTGACTGTCATTCTTCACTATATGAAATTTTAATGATATTTTATGTACTTCTTAAACTCGTCTAATGTTTAATACAACTCCAATATCTTTTATAATTCTATAACTTCACAGTACAGTGATTGATTCGCAAATTAAGTATGATTAATGTGACAAAGAACATGTTCAATTTCTTGTACAAAATATTGTACAAGGAATTATGTCGTGTGTTCTGTCGGTGGCAGATTAGGATGTATTGTTTAGGGGGCTGTTTACAGTAGCCCCGTGGCTTCTTTGGGGCTGACTGACAGCTCACAGCTGACTTCTGATCGTCAACATTTAGGTATAATACATAATGCTGACTGTCAGAAGTGACAGCTGATAAACACATGTTTTTTCAGATCACATGGTTTGGCGTAGGGATACATAATTTGGTCTGGTAACTTTTCAAAACCGTCAGAAGTCAGCTGTGAGCTGTCAGTCAGCACCACAGAAGCCATGGGGCTACTGTAGGTAGCTAAGATAGTGCAAACCAGATATTGATAAAACGTTAAACAGTTCTCAAGTTTGGTGTTTATTGAATTGAACACAAAGCTATTTTCTAGGACTCTCTATAGCCTATATATACATATATATGTGTGTGTATTCTCTTCCTTCCCTGTTTGTTCTCCTACTGCCGGATAGCTTCACCCAGTATATCGTGATAAACTCATTTGGTTTCTAGCGTTATATGAATCTCTGCTCGACTATTTTAAGAAATAAAATACAAATTACGACCATGTTAAAAGGAAATAGGTGTGAGTGATGGTGTGCTCAAAATTAAAAACAAAATACAACATAAGATTTGTTTGAAGCATATGCCTAGAATCTATCTATAGTTAAAACAAATTGATAATGCCGCTATCATAGTCGCGCGAATGCAAACGAATACCATTTAATTAGAGTAATTTATTAAGTACATAAAATCTGATTAAGACAATTTAAGATCTTTTTTTTTTTGTGGATCAAAATATAAAACATTGAATTGTTAATTAATGTAAAAATGTTATTTGCTATGTTTAAAAGTAGCACACCTTGATATTGTACAAATTAGTGTTGTGACACACAGTATAAATTGCTAATTAAAGCTAAATAAATTAAATAAATAATAAAAACGTCATATATACTAAATTTAAATTAAATATTCTATTTAAGAAAGAAAAGACGAATCTATTTACATAAAATAAAAATAACACACAAGGCTCCGGGGAGATTCGAACTCCCGATCTCCTGTTTACTAGACAGGCGCTTTAACCAACTAAGCCACGGCGCCGGTTGATATTATAAAGAAATAAATCATTATATATATATATAACATAAAAATTATATATATATTTTAAATATATCAAACAACCTGTTTGGGTTAACTGTATAATATAAACTTTACGTTAATGTGTCAGGGATGAGGAAGATTAATTTTATCAAAAATGCATTCACATTTACTTGGAGGGAAAGTAGATCAATAATTTAGGGAAAACTACCCTCAGTATTCTCGACAGGTTTACAAGTCTTTATCTCCCCGCCATCGACAGTCCAATCTATTACGAGATTGACGCTTTAGACCAGTGGTTCTCAACCTGGGGTGCGCGTAGCGCTGTAGGTACGCGAATACTGCTCAGGGGGAACCCTAGGTAAAATGTAATATATTATATTATTCCATGGCTAACACTGGATAATCAGGGCCAGATTTAGGACTAGGCACTAGAGACCAAGACGTAAGGACAAACGAACTGAGAGCGCATTTTTTTTAAATTCCCCCCTCTCTCTTTTTTGTGCGATTCTTATCTGGGCGGTTAGTTGACTTTATGATAGGCAATAATATATTATGTGTTATCAAAACGTTCATTTTTCTTTTTTCTCATTTAAGACTTATCATACAATACTTTTTTTTTAGATATGATTTATTTTAGATGTAGATCATAAAAACTTTGGGGGTACAAATATTTTTTTATACGTGGCATACCTTTATATATTTTTAGATATTATAAAATTGTACATAAAAGAGTAAATTACTGGTGTATACTAAACACAATGGAGATGTCTTACCATATTAAATCCCGCTGAGTAAGTGAAGCCAAAAACTGAGGGGTCGGCCACGCCCTTTGTGACCACGTCTTTGCGAGGAGCATTCGGAAATTCAACTTTAAATTATTTTTAGGTGAGCTGGTGGTCTAGGAGTAAGGTGCCAGACTTCTGTGCTGGGGTCCGGGGTTCAATCCTCAGTCCCGGCACAAATATATTTGATCGCCAAACCCTTCCTTCCCCTCTGACAAGACGTGTATTAATTACAACTTGTGAATGTGTGGAATGCAAGGCCTCCACCGTGGTTCGGATTCCACGTTAAACTGTAGCTCCTCCATTTCATCTCACAATCACCCTACTATTACACATTAGCGTAAGTGCGTATAACCCGAATGGGTAGTAAGCCAGCCAGCAGAAAGAATTTTCAGGAAAAGCACTGAATTTGATTCCTTTTCTGCTCTTTGTGGTGTGACATTGTTGAAATGAAATCATCTCAGTGTGGAATGAGATTTAAGGAGATGATCAATAAAAATGCTACAGATTTCCCTGATATTTTTAAGTCACACAAGCAATTCCATTCCTCACATAAATTATCAATGATTATAAATTCAACACCTACTATATATTTTTTTTTTTGTAATTATTTTTTACATTTATTTTAAAAATCATGATTCCTAAAAATGTACAAATATAATACCCACATCTATTTTATTTTCATTAATATTGTAATTTTATTTACATTAAAAATATATTTTGACTAATTTATCCCTATAATATACTATAATTTTATGATAATATTTTTAAATATAATTTACCCTTCATAAATGTGTCCACAAATCATCTGTTCCCTGATTAGAGGGTCCACGTGACTGAGAAGTTTGAGAACCACCGCCTTAGACCATTTGGACAGTGAAACGGGTAAAATGTAAGTTAAATAGAACCTTGGTATCCCCACGCTAGAGTCAGGAGTGGTAACCACTAACCCCAAACCTGCCAGCAAGTGCCTGTTGAACACAACAGAGGTGTCCCCAAGCTAGTCAGGAGTGGTAACCACTAACCCCAAACCTGCCAGCAAGTGCCTGTTGAACACAACAGAGGTGTCCCCAAGCTAGAGTCAGGAGTGGTAACCACTAACCCCAAACCTGCCAGCAAGTGCCTGTTGAACACAACAGAGGTATCCCCAAGCTAGAGTCAGGAGTGGTAACCACTAACCCCAAACCTGCCAGCAAGTGCCTGTTGAACACAACATAGGTGTCCCCAAGCTAGTCAGGAGTGGTAACCACTAACCCTAAACCTGCCAGCAAGTGCCTGTTGAACACAACATAGGTGTCCCCGTGAGCTGTTTACGATTTTCTAAACATTCCACCCTCACTGGCAACATTTCCGGAGACGCGACTCTTGTTATCTAGAAGTTTAAAAATAACTTGATTTGGAAATTGGTCTAAATAGCTGCGGATCTTTCTCCGACTATAATGAGATGGCTTCCCGGTTCAACTATGGAGGTTCGGGTAGTAAGTAATACACACCGACTGTCTCGCGTCTCACCGCCCGGATAACATCTAGAGCAGGATTCGGCAATCGATTTAATCCTCGATCGACTTAAAAACCTGTCATCAATCATTTCACAACTATACTTTGATTTTCCCTTTTCTTTTCAACATCTTATATTTATTTCTTATAATAAACCTCCAGAGTATTATTATTATTATTATTATTATTATTATTATTAGCACCGCGTCTTACTACCCGTTCGGGTTATACGCACTTACGCTAATGTAGTAATGGTAGGGTGATTGTGAGATGAAATGGAGGACCTACAGTTTAACGTGGAATCTGGACCACGGTGGAGACCTGCCATTCCCCACATTCACAAGATGTCTGGTCAGCGGTGAAGGAAGGGTTTGATAATCAGATGAATCTTTGCCGGGACCGAGGATTGAACCCCGGCCACCAGCATAGAAGTCTAACACCTTACCCCTAGACCGCCAGGTCACCTGTTCTCCAGAGTAAATAAGATGTATATTTCCATACTAAACTATTTAACTGTTTTATAAACTTACCAGTTATTACCGGTTAAGGTTATTTTGGTTATACTAAAATGAACGAAGTTTTTTTTTAGGAGCAAGCAAGCTGTCACAAGAAGAGATAGGATTAGGATTGAAGATGTTAGCTCAAGAGGTGAGTTACATGAGATAGTTGAGGAAGCAAGGATGCGATGGTATGGACACGTGATGAGGATGGAAGGGGAAAGGATTTCAAGAAGATTAATGGGTATGAAGTAGGTAGGGGGAAAAACCACAAGGTATACCGAGGAAGAGATGGGAGGAACAGATAGCAGCAAGTGTGCAAGTGAGAGGAGGAGATTGTAAGAGAATGCAGGAGGATAGTTGGTGGAAGGACAGAGTGTATTTAAGAATTATGAAGACTCCAAGAGCTACTTTTTAATGATGACGTAGTTTTCATAAGCGATCGACTAAAAATTGCCACGAGATGGACAGGTCAATCGCGATCCACTAGTTGCTGACCCCGTGATCTATTGTTTAATTTTAATATTATTATTATAATTAGCACCATATCTTACTACCCGTTCGGGTTATACGCACTTGCGCTAATGTGTAATGGTAGGGTGATTGTGAGATGAAATGAAGGACCCACAGTTTAACGTGGAAACCGAACCACGGTGGAGACCTGACATTCCTCACATTCACAAGATGTCTTGTCAGAGGTGAAGGAAGGGTTTGGTAATCAGATAAACTTGTGCCGGGACTGAGGATTGAACCCCAACCGCCAGTATAGAAGTCTGACACCTTACCCCTAGACCACCAGGTCACCTTAATTTTAATAGAAAGCCCGCTATTTAAAAATTGGAAATTTATTTTGTCACAGTAACGAGAGAAAAAAAAATTATTACGATCTGTATTCACATTCTTAGCTCGTTCGATTAATGATTTAGAGGGAAACTATACAGTAAGCTATAAGGAAATATTAATGGGAGTTATTGATCACTTTTTTTAGATTAATTTTATAATTAATAAATTAAATAAGACAAATTTCTATAATGTATCATTTTAGTGAATTTCAATCAATTTGTATGATTGAAAAGTGGGCTTCCTATAAAAATCCGGGCTTAGCTCAAACCAAACTTCGCGTCGTTGTATGATTTTATGATTGTCTGAATTCCACTTAAAATAAATGGTACAAGCCAATTGTCATAGTTTATCATACAGTATATTTTAGGTTATGATAGAATTTTCAAAAATCAACTATCAATTTTTTTCTTCTTAGCACCGTGTGTTACTTCCCGTTCGGGTTATACGTTTACGTACTAATTATGGTAATTATGGTAATGGTTTTAGGGATTAAGAGGAAGTGTATGCGAATTCACGGGGAGAGTGGAAAACAATTGTGGAAAAAACCCACCCTGTCCACCCGACCGAGGTTTGAACCTCAATCTCTCCGTCATCGGCAGTCTAGTGTATTGTGAGAGTAGCGCGTTAAACCACGCGGCCACCAAAGAGGGTAGTTATTTGTTATCTACTCTTAAATAGACTAAACAAAACACATTCTTATATCGACTATCGTTTAGAACACTATCCAGCTATCCATTATAATCTAAAACTTTAAAACTATTTTAGAAAAAATTATTATTGCCAAAAACTAATAATTAGTGGACTACCATTAAACAAATCCTTCTCTCTCACCCTAAAAAAAAATTAATTATGTTTCATATCAAACATTCCCTCAGTATCCAATTTTAAACAAAATCTTTGGATTCATTTTCGAATATTTTTTTTCCATTTTTCAAAAATCACTCATATGTAAACTACCCTTAAATTTAGGGATGGTTTTAAAATATAACAATATCTCCAGGTATGGCCATATAACGTCCACAAATCAAGTTTGGACCAAATCCATCAAAGAGTTCAGGGACAGACAGGAGGGCAGAATTTTAAACGCCCCCCCCCCCTCCATACCCCCACCATCCCAACAGAGTCCGAGAAAACATAAAACGTCAAAATCTATCATAATCTCAAGGTAGAAAATTTGCACGATTATATTACCTTTTCTAGATAAGAAATTGATATATATACATATATATATATTCGAAAAATTCTTGTAAATGCTCGAGGCGATTCTTGGAATGGAATAACAATAATAAAATATTCCCCACGTGGCGTTTATCAAGAAGGCGGGAACATTTTTCCTTACCCAACTGCGGTCAACCCGTCACCTCATCCATGATGGCGTGTTACTCCTAAGCAGACTAGAGTGACTCACAGGCGTTTCCTGTTGGTTTCCTGGTGATACTGTCCACATTATTGGCAAGTTAGGTCACTCGGTGATTCGACAAGAGGGTAAGCTAGCTATGTGTGTGCTAATCATTCATTTCCTTCCTCTTGTCCACTTAGCACAATGGTTTCCAAACTCTCTTTTGGCAGTAGCGATAATACCGCACGTCTGGGATACATCACTCGTAACCCAGTAGTGGAAAGATTAGCCAACATAATGTACCGTTGTCAGGGGGACGCCCGAATGTACTAATCGTACATCCTTTCTGTGGAGGCTCTTTACATGTCCCAATGAGATGATGGTGATAGGTCACTATGGTTAAAGATATATCTTAGGTCACTCTGGTTGAAGATATCTCTTAGGTCACTCTGGTTGAAGATATATCTTAGGTCACTCTGGTTGAAGATAATCTCTTAGGTCACTCTGGTTGAAGATATCTCTTAGGTCACTCTGGTTGAAGATATATCTTAGGTCACTCTGGTTTAAGATATATCTTAGGTCACTCTGGTTGAAGATATCTCTTAGGTCACTCTGGTTGAATATATCTCTTAGGTCACTCTGGTTAAATATATATCTTAGGTCACTCTGGTTGAAGATATATCTTAGGTCACTCTGGTTTAAGATATATCTTAGGTCACTCTGGTTGAAGATATATATTAGGTCACTTTGGTTAAGGATATATCTTAGATAATTCTGGTTGAAGATATATCTTAGGTCACTCTGGTTGAAGATATCTCTTAGGTCCCTATGTCAGCAAATCAGAGGAGAAATGTATGTCCGATAAGTTCCCATCCACAGCGTAAAACACATATTAACATTACGCACCATCACCTTACATAAATGAATGAAGCTCTGTAATGATATATCAGCACCTGTTTATGTCCTTGGCTGCCCTGTTTTACCTGTTATTTGAGTTTCCTGGTCCTAAAAGGCCAGCAGTACAGCCAAAGTAAAATAAAAAGTGACGGGCAATACAAGGAAAAATAGACAATTTGTTAGCGTAGGGATGACGCACACTTTGATAGCCGTGAGCAGTCTTACCTTGCTAGATTATACTATGGTCCTATCTTTAAAGCTATACCGTTGTCTAATGAGTCAAGGTGAGACTGATATCTTTCATGGTGAACGGAGTGTACATACTTACATCACTTCGTCCATTTTCCCCTCTCTCCACCTCTATCCTCCACGTCTTACTACCCGTCCGGACTACTAGCATCTTTTTAGCAATGGTGTAAGGAGGAGTTAATCAGTATTTGGAGCAAATGCGCTCACATTTGAGTGGAAAGAGAGTTGGAAGTTATTTAGGCAGCCACAAGGGGATCGAACCCCCGAACATCTTTAACAGCGGGAAACCAACCTCTACACTCGATGACAATCATAAAGAAACTATTGACTTCCAACTCCCCACAATACCTTTCTTCACGTATTTGCTCACTCAACCCTAATAATTATTTCAACACTCGATCACAAGAAAACTCAATTTTATTCATTCCTCTTCATAATTCCAATCATTACTCAAATTATGTCACTGTTTCGGCTTCTCGTTCATGGAATACCCTAACCAACGATGTAAAGAAATTAGAATTGAATGGTTTCAAGAGAAAAGTCATAGATAAGCTGCGTGTGGAAGCTAATTCGTGAGATTGAGAGCCGTGTGACGTAAATCACACCTTTGTGTGTGTGTGTGTGTGTGTGTGTGTGTGTGTGTACGCGTGAGCGTGGTACGTAATCCTGGTGTATTTTAGCTCTAGTTTTTGTTTTGTTTTTCTTTAAATACTTTTTGTGTATTTTTATATATATATTATTTTGTTAAACTTCAGTTTAATTGTATTGGTTAAGTGTAAGAAAAGGCAGTAGCCTTAACTTCGCCATTAAAGTCGATTATTATTATTATTATTATTATTATTATTATTATTATTAGACGTTACTGACATCTTAGTCGGTGTACCCACTGATGTGTGAAACAAGGGGAGTTATGTTTATGACATATGTATGTATAATAATAATAATAATAATAATAATAATAATAATAATAATAATAATAATAATAATGGTTGTTGTTGATACTGTGTTTTAACTTCCCTTTGCATTGACAATAACCTCTTCGGTGGTCGCATGATACGCACTTACGCTAATGTGTAATGGTGGCGTGATTGTGAGATGAAACGGAGGACCTACAGTTTAACGTGGGATCCGAACCACGGTGGAGGCCTGGCATTCCCCCACATTCACAAGATGTCTTGTCAGAGGTGAAGGAAGGGTTTGGTAATCAGATAAATCTGTGCCGGGACCAAGGATTGAAACCCGGCCGCCAGCATAGAAATCTGACACCTTACCCCTAGACCGCCAGGTCACCCTTCTTCTTACGAAAATATGACTTATTTCCGGATAGTTTTAGATTCAATACTATCCGGCTATACTAAGGATTACTTTTTTTCGTTATATCTGCGGTCAACTACTGGCTTTATTGTTTTCCCTAAATTTCCTAATTCAATCCCACTTAGGCGCTATCAACAGTTGTTGAATATCTGTATAGGTTGTCTTATAATTTAATGTCAAATTCTTTTCTTCATTTATTTAAAAACTTACTCATCTAATGCTGTTACGATCATGACAGATATTTAACAACTGTTGATATTATGTGAAGAAAATTAAACTCTATGTTTCAACTGGAGCAATATTTTATTTATTTTGGCCCAAAAATAAAAGTTTTGCCATAAAAAACCCTGCAAGAATCACCTTATGTCGCATCCTCTTCCATCCGACCTTGTGTGTCGACAAGTATCAGGTGAATAAAAGTAATTCCCCGGTTGGCCCCGAGGGTGGGGGTTGGTCCGTTTATCCTCTGAAGGCTGTCAGCTTGCTCGACCTGTCCCGGACAAAGTGAGAAGTGATCCAGAGATCTGTATCGAAACTAGGCGAACTTTCTAATCTTCAGAGGAAGCGGATCTGAAAGATATTCCTATGTGATACCCTTGTTTGTGGAGAATGTTTGGTGTTCTGAATATTTGGGGAAGTTATGTCGTCCCTAATCGTTGGTAAATATGATGCCCAGTGAAAGTGTGAGGCAGGCCACCCGCTTCGCTGATATATTATCTCCTATATTGATAAAATGAAGAGGTGACCTTGCGGTCTAGGGGTAAGGTTTCAGACTTCTAGGCTGGCGGCCGGGGTTCAATCCTCGGTACCGGCACATACTTATCTGATTAACAAACCCTTCCTTCACCTCTGGCAAGACATCTTGTGAATGTGGGGAATGCCAGGCCTCCACCGTGGTTCGGATTCCACGTTAAACTGTAGGTCCTCCATTTCATCTCACAATCACCCTACCATTACACATTAGCGTAAGTGCGTATAA
>CABFVX010007576.1:0-21883 GCA_902151425.1 Timema shepardi
AAAATGCTGCGGGCGCCCGTCTGTGTCTTCCCAATGATCTTTTCCCATTGGGTTTACCCTTCAATACCTTTGACGCTGTTCTAGATACTTCCATGTGCGCACATTAAACATAAACAAAACAAAGTTATAAAAAAAACTGTCACTGGGGGCCATACTAAAAAAAAAAGTCAAATTTGAGGCTAACATTAATAGTAAACGCAGTCGGAGGGGAGGGGTTTAATTTGTAATATTCACGAAAAAGCATTTTCTTAAGGCAAATTGGGTAGTATGAAAGATAAACAGTATCACACAACAATATCCTAAAGTCTCAACTCTCGTGCTGCTGTTGTCATGACAACAATACTCACTGCCAGGTCTCCTTGTACCATTTGGAGGTTCAACAATATATTATAGTGGTCTAACAATGAAGAGAATTGCACAACAATGGGTACAGAAACATTGCATGTCAAAATTAAATGGTTCAATTTAAATATTCATAATAAAACAAATTAAAATATTTATAAATATGTGAGTTTTTAATATGGCATTTGTTATTCTTTCCCTTTAAATAGTTCATCTAATGAAACCTGCCCGGATGGATCCACTTAAGTTACATCTCTAATATTACAGGAAATTATATTAAATAATTATTTTATAACTTTTTATAGCATCACATATGGTGTCTTTATGAGAGAAGATACCACATGGGTTAAATAAAGAAAAATATATTATATATGAGAAAATAGGCTCAAAGCCAATACCAGATGTATAATTTTTGGGATGAATAAAATTACAAGAAAATACTAATAATTAAATTTACTTTAAAATAGCTAAGCTTAAAGTCTCAATCCCAAAATTTGAAATGGAAAAAGTATATATGTTTGCAGTTAGTACCTACATACCTAGTAGAGATTAAAAAAAATTATTTCATTTTTAACAAATAAAAAAATTAAATTGGAATTTATTATTTGTTGAGTTCTTACATTTCATTATGAAAATATTAGAATTCTGATAATTTAAAGTCTAATGAAATTAACAAGTTACGGGTAATTAGGATTGTTCTAGATAAAAGTTAAGAAAATGTTGTCCTTTACCTTGTAATCTTGCAAAATGGTGAAATCGAAAGAAAAAGGTAGGTATTGCATTTCTTGGTGGGCAGAAATTCTGGATGAGTCTGGATGATTATTGAAAAATAATGTGTTCCCGTTGGAGATTGAAGCTGGAGCTTTCTCCTAAAGTGCCCACTGGCGTCCTCAGACAAGATTTATCCTGGAAAAATTTAATTACTGCATGAATAACAAGCCTTTCTTCTTTTTTCCTTCAATAAAAAGTAGTTGAGTCTTCGTTTCAAAATTTGAATTCGTAGCTAACTGTGTTAGCATTAGCCAAAGATACTCCCCAAAGAGGAAGCAAAAAGTTCAAGCAGGAAGGGGGATGACAAACAATAAAAATATCGTGAGAGAGAAAAATAGATAGAAATAAAACTGGAATAAAATATAGAATTAATTAAAGGGGAAAAAATAAAAATATACTCGTAGTGGTAGCTGTCTTGTGAAATCTCGCACTAGATTGAACTTTATTCAAACCCTTTCAAATTTCCCAGCGTCGCGTCATCTGTTTTCGTGATTTCATTTTTTTTTCCTTTAAAATAAATATTATTAGCATAGCTAGTGCTCTAATGTCTTCACAGAATTCTCTTTCTGTGTGATAATTTTAAGTAACAGTTTGTACAACATGGCGATAAGAAAAATACCCCGCATCCATCCAGTTCAGTCTAGACAACTTTACACGACACACTCAATGACGAGAAAAGTACACATACGACAATTTATGTAAGGCAACAAACCAGAATACACATATTCCACAAGGTATTTAATCGTATTTTGAATAATCTGTATTACTAAAGTTTATCATGTCGTGAAACCATAGTACACTTAAAATACTTCACATGGAGGTATATAAATTAAAAAGGTCCAATAACACACTGAACGTTTCCAGGACTGGCGGTTAAAATCCGAACAACTCGGTATTTTCATTCCAATAAAATGTATTTCGGGGGTAAAATTATAGTAAAGGTAGTTTCTTTGTTATACTAGGTTTACACATTTTCTAGTGTTTATTTTGTGTTGGACAGGTATTAGACACTTTTAATATTATAAGGTGTTGAACCAACACACATATGCCTTACATCTTTTGCTAATCGATAAAATGAATTTACATGTTAAATTTCACATCTTTTAATTTCAGTTAATTTGGTTACATGAATTGCTTTAAGTTATCCTAATTACGTCTTTATAAGAACTAATGTGAACAATAATCAGGTTTTTTAAATCGATATTTGATTATTCTTTGGTACCTATATGTTGCTATACTGTGTGTTTAGGCTGGGTTTACATACATGCATACCTCATAGGTGGCTAATATTAATAGTAAAAAAGCGTACAGTGCACAATTCATTAAAAAAAGTTAATAATGAAATATATTGTATAAGGTTTTACGTAAATAAATCGCCTTTTATTCCTAGAAAATGGCCGAACCTGTTTGCTCTGCTAGATAAAGTCTATACACATATTTAACTAAAGGGGTAATTTGAAACATTACGTTATATAAACTTTATCTTTTGAAACTTAAAATTAACCTAATTTAAGGTTTGCCCGGACTCATCATCATCAGAAAAACCCACTGGCCGGGTCTGTTTGGTTCAAAATCAAATTTTATTTTATTTAGCTATGACTTTATTTTTGTCTCAGTAACAAAACTAAAAACGTAATATTTTCTCCTTATTTCAATTATTTTATATACAACGGTAGTCATTGGCATTAAAATAAAGAAAATTCGTCAAAAATAAACAAGTATAGCTATCAAACGGCATTTCAAACATGAACAAAGAAGACAACTTTTGTGTATGTGTATACTGGCGTTTAACTGGCTATAGCCCCTCTTTCCAGTCCATTGGTTGATGCGTCTCAAGTCAATGATTATCTATACACCACTCCATGAATAACTGTGGATTCACACGATAACGCGAGCAGTGCTGATATTTGGACACGTGACAGCTCTAATCTAATCATAAGAAGTCCGCTTGAACAGAGTATCCCGCACTGCTCGAGTAGAAATAATTTCAAAATGTCCAGAGCTTCTACGGAAAACCCGTTAAGAATACCTGATTGGCGCATGCTCAATCTTTAAAACATGCGTTATTTATAAACACAGCACACTCTCACGTCGGTGTATCTTAAAACCGATGATTTAAAGACAGTAAGTTTATTGGACGCCATGAGGTTTATCGATGATAAAATCAAACCCAGGCATAAGTAAATAATTTCATTTTATTTTAAATACAGTAACTCGCACTGATTGTAATATTTACGTTTTTATGTTTGACGTTTCAATGCATCAAGGATAAACAGAGATTCTCAGCTTTCCGCTTGCATGTGAACAGCTGCGCCACTAAGTAGCGCTGACTTACTGTACTGATTTCAAATTTCAGCGTACGAAAGAATTCACCTTAACACTTAAAGTTTAAATTGAATCAACTTTTTCGCTGTACATTATACACTATTTACAATGAATAGACTTTTAACGTTATTATTGAAATTAATGGTTTTTAACTTCTGTTGTATTATGTACTAGACACTCTTTGTTATTAGCTATGCCCAGCCCAGCTTTAACTATTAACTGTATCACGTAGGAGTTTCAAAAATTTGCCACGTCAATGCCTCATGCGTTTTCACTAGCGAAATTAACGGCTAAACACTGTTTCTATAATCATTGGATTTTCTAATTATCATTTTATATCATTGGCCGAAAATTTACAATCATTAGTAAAGTCACAAATATATTATCTAAACCACCTTTTTTTTTCAAATTAAAAACATCAGTTACCTAAGTTGGAGTGTTTTGATAATTTAATCAACTCTCATAAAGAGCATATTGATATATAATAAAATTCCGTCTATTCTTTACGAATTAATATTCTTATCTATCTATTTATTTAAAAGTTACCACTAAACGGACATCGAGTTTTAATAAAGTATTTAAATAATGATCATTGCTTTAGTCAGCTGATAGGTTGTACCTGTCATTCTTTACCAAAGCCATAAATATATATTAGTTATTAGTATTTAATACTTTAATGTACGTTTTGGGATAACTTTTGTGGTTATAATTAAGTCAAGGTTAAGTTTTTCGTCGTGATGTTTTTATTGTTTTGAATTAATTAATGAAAATGAGCTAGCTCTTTAGTTAGACGTGTAAACTAATTCTAGGCTATTAGTTGTACTTATTGAAAAGGTAAAGCAAATGAATTCTAAATCAAAACTTATCAGCAGACAAAGATTTACTTAATGACGCATAAGCTTAGGTGTGAAGTCCCAATTGTAGATCTACTTTGTGATAAAAAAAAACCGAGCAGCCCAAAGTGGTGAACAACTTTCGTTTTAAAGGTGTTGTTTGAAACTCTTATAAAAAAAATGGCATCTACTGGAGAGACTGAGAAAAGCAACTCTCAACATGTTAGACTTCAAATTCGTCACAGTTGTGTTTGCAACCGTCAGTATATTTTGATGTCTCACCAAACAGAGCCAGAGAACTATTCGCCAGTTGTGTATTCAATTCTCGGCAATTTGGATGTCGAGGGCAACAGAAAACTGACTTTCCCAATAGATAGGTAAGCATATTTTGGGTAGAAAAAGTTTACACTTTCTTTTGATAAACACTATTTTTCAACAATAATAACAAAATATGTGGTAATATTAATTACACAAGACTAAAAGGTCGGACATTAAACTATTTCGATCGGATAGTTGATTAGATAATTGATTTAGAAGGTGATTAAAATGTCTTGTCAGATTTACAATCTCTTGGTTACTACTTCTTGCCACAAGATACATCCACAATAACTTTGCATTTAATAATTATTATCTAACTATTAATCCTTAGGCCCCCTAAAATGATTTATTTTTATTGGATTTTAATAAACTTGGAAGGTTGGGTTGAACTTGGTTGCGTGGTCTTCACGCTACTCTCGCGGTAGACTTGACTGCCGATGACTGGGAGATTGAGGCTCGAATCTCGGTTGAATGTGCTGAGGGTAGTTTTTCCAAAATGCGAATATACTTCCTACAAATATAGCTCTCCTCAACAATAAAACCATTAGCGTAATTAGTACATAAGCGGGTAGTAAGACGCGCTGCTGTACTTGCTGATCGACTCGCTGTTAGATTTCAGATGCACGTGATAGTCGACAACGGTCTGGTGTTCAGCTGCATCACTTACAAGACGAACCATCATTACATGCCGTTCATGTTCCTGGAGACGTTCCAGAGGAAGTTCCATGAGATCCCCAGCCTGGTCAGTCGGTCAGTACACGCCCGAGAGAACGAGTTTGACAGGGACTTTGGGCCAGTTCTGACCACCATCGTCGTAAGTGGATCATCTTCACGTTTGTTATCTTATCGCCTGCATCGCTGGTCGTACGGTCCAACACGTCACTCTCTTGTTGTACTGGGCTGCCGGTAACAGGGGAGGGGGAGGAGGGGGGTGTTCCTAAATGGCTTCCCGCTCTACCTCTACACAAATGCTGTTACATTTCCTCAGACCTACCACATTTCTCCTCCATATCCCATTTGCATAACTATTTATCGTAAACTTGAAAGGTTACTGAATCACAGTGAGAAAAACTATAACTACCTGTTTAATTTATGGGCATATGTAGCCTGCTAATTTCACTAATGAGCTAGGGATGAAGAAGGTTGAATTTAGAAGAGATGTACCTGCATTTGCGTGGAGGGAGAGTGGAAACACAACCCTTGTACACTTTACCAAGATTCGAACCTCCATCTCCCTGTCATTGGCACTCTAGTCCAACACCAAAGTGACGCTTAGACCATGCAGCCACTGAAGCCGGTTTAATACCAATCAAATGAAGTCAGGGCTGTTTATCTTCCGACTACTTGCGTCATTGGGCGCACTGACAAATCTATGGTCTGGTCCGCCAGAAACAGGCGGGTTAGGGTTCATATCCCGTCAAAATGTACTGGGTGTATGTGGGTGCATTTCCTTATATTATAACTTCCTCGCCCTTACCCCACTAGTGTAGATATGTGGGCAGCTTGTTACATGCAAGAATGTGACTTGTGATTGAAGTACGAATTCAACATCGGCCGAGGGGACAAAATCTCCCAACTTCAAGTGCAGGTGGACGACGTGAAGCGCATCATGTTGGACAACGTGGAGAAGGTCATGCAGCGCGGGGAGGACTTGGACAACCTGCTCACCAAGACGGAGAGTCTGGAGTCTTCGGTGAGGGCGACAGTCATACAGACGTTCCGGTCTTGCCGGGAACAAACCGGTAAAAAAACTCCGTGGCGCTACCGAGCTATACTGGTCGAGTAGCCGCCACATGTCGGAAAATATAGCGCCAACATTTGCGGACGAAGGTTATCGTGTGTTCAGCACAACCAACTCACTTTTCTAGACCTGAGCCGCTACTTCTTTATTCAAGTAGCTCCTTTTTTATCCTCATGAAGCCAAGTTGACCCCGTCCTAGACTCGCTGTTTTTGGAAGCGCTGGGGATCGAACCCAGGAACTCTGACCACTAGACCACAGTATAAGCACCAGTGCGGCTCTGTGCTCGGTGATAGAGCATTGCCGTGATGAGCCACGTATCCCAGGTTCTATTCTCGTGTACAGGTGTCATTTTTTTATTTACGAATATGATACAGCTACGTATGTGACCCACAGATCATCGCATCGCTGGAGATGTACAACTAATAATTGTAATAACCCTCTCTTTGTCGTATGTTGGGTAAGACGTGCCTTGGCTGTGACCCTGGTTTAGATGTTGTACGTCACGTCTTAAACAGCTTCTAGTGACTGGTTTCGATCCCAGTAGGGTGGGAAGTTTTAGTTTTTGCCTCTCGGGAGGCGGAGGGAGCACTGCCTCAACCCGCGACTAAGAGTAGGGATGTTATGTCGAAAGAATATATCAATGCTATAATCATATTTATAAGATTTTGATCCGAATATGATTTAGTGTTTTTATTTACCAAAATGTTGATCTATTTTCTTTATATCCTTAAAAAAAATATTTATATTACCCTACTCGGTGGCGTACTTGGCTAACGCGCTTGCCGTGTTGAGCTCGACTGCTGAGGACGGGGAGATCGAGGTTCGAATCTCGGTCGGGTGAACTGGAGGGGGAGGGGTTTCCTAAATGGTTTTCCACTCTCCCTCCACGCAAATGCGGGTTCACTTCCTCTAATTCGACCTTCCCAATTCCTAATCCATTAGAGTAATTAGTACTTAAAGTGTATAACCCGAACGGGTAGTAAGACACGGTGCTAAATATTATATTATTAAAATTTATTTTAGGGAGGCGCTTTCCGTCGGAGAACCAGGGAAGTCGTCATGAGGGCAAAGTGCAAGAATTTGAAAATGTGGCTCGTGATTGGTGGGATCCTCGGCGTGGTCCTAACCGTGGCCATTCTGCTCATCTTTGGGGTAATACACATGTGAGGGGAAGGGCTACTTGGTCTGGGGGCTCTTTCCCAACTCTTACCCCTGAGATATTTATGTTTAAAAATGATACATTAAGTGAGGGATGGTAAAATGGTCGACTTGAGCTCACAGATTCAAACTATAACTACACAAACATGTATTGAATTACAAGCTCTTGTGCTTGTAGTGATGTTACCATTTCCAAAATGGCTTCTTTTTTATCGTAGTAAATAAACTTGAAGAAGAATTTTTTTTAAAACAATCAAAATATCCCATTTTAAGTTGAATATAATACAAATGACAGAAATTGGATATATTTAAATTTCCCAAGATATTTATGATAGGGATGGGCACTTAGAAATCTTTAATCCTTTTTAAATTTTAAAACTTTATCCTTTTTTTTTTTAGAGATGTTGCGAATAAGTGGTTCAGCCCAAGATGATTATAGTACACAATTAACTAATTAACAAATGTAAATACACAATATAATAAGATGTTATTAGTCAGTTATAATTATGTATATATCATACAGACCAAAGAATGAACATAAACAATGAATACCCGTTTGGAAAAGTTGAGATCTTATGTTCATTTTGTTATCCAAGATTTTAATTCTGGATTCGAGATTTGTAGGTAAAATGAAGTCTGATCAGAGAAACAATCAATTTGATCCAACTCCAATTAAAAATGTTATAGCTTGTTTTAGTTAAAAATATAAATAAATTTCCAATGTACTTTTGTTAAAACTTTTTTGTTTACAATACAACTAATGTGAAATTTTTTAAACACTTGGATGAATAATAATAATGATAATAATTATTATTATTATTACTTACTACCCGTTCGGGTTATACGCACTTACGCTAATGTGTAATGGTAGGGTGATTGTGAGATGAAATGAAGGACCTACAGTTTAACGTGGAATCCGAACCACGGTGGAGGCCTGGCATTCCCCACATTCACAAGATGTNTTACGCTAATGTGTAATGGTAGGGTGATTGTGAGATGAAATGAAGGACCTACAGTTTAACGTGGAATCCGAACCACGGTGGAGGCCTGGCATCCCCCACATTCACAAGATGTCTTGTCAGAGGTGAAGGAAGGGTTCGGTAATCAGATAAATCTGTGCCGGGACCGAGGTTTGAACCCCGGACCTCCAGCACAGAAGTCTGACACCTTACCCCTAGACCGTCAGGTCACCCCCTCGGATGAATTGAATTCATCATCATTAATCATTTCCAACCAGTGACCGGGTCAGTTTAGTAAAATACATATATGTATACTGGTTTTATAAAACATATTTTAAATAAAATATTAGTTTCAATATTACTTCAACTTTACGGTGATAAGTTATTTTGTATCTCAAATAGTTCCAGAGAAATGATCAAAATAAAAAAATGTACACTTATATAAAGTACCCTCAAAGTAATTATAGGAAAACTGAAATGGCAATTTTTTTAATTTTTTCTAATGTTAATCATCATTGTTAGAGAAAATCAATCTTTTTTCTCTTTTGGCCCTTTTTTCACTTGGAGTTTAGTTTTAATTGAGTTAGGATGAAAACATAAAGTTACATTTTTAAACCAAATATAATTTTCTTTTTTTAAGAATTAACAATGTTTTGTTGGGAAAATTACATCACACACCTTCAAATTTTTAAATTTACTTAATAATTTAGTTTGTGCAAGCCTTATCAGACAAAAAGAGATATTGAGGATTTACTTTAAAATAATATCTTGGAATAGATTCAAATTAATTAAACATGGAATTTTCACAATAAACTCAAAAACTTTGAATTCTTGAGTTTTGTCAAAATCTTTGAGGCGAGTATAAACAACTGCTTAACATAAATACGTAAGAAGCAGACTGCTTTGTAATTGGTTGGAATTCTGACATGAGGTATAGAATAATAGACTCAGGAGGGTGCAATATCTGAACCTTAGATTTCTGTTTGACAGATTGTAAGTTGGTTCAATTAACCTCGTCTTTTAAGTTCGGATCTGACACAATAGCTGTTAGAGCCGATTAACACTAAACTTCATTGTACTTCATTTTTTTAGTTTATAAGATATTATGTTTATTCTATTTCCATAGTCTAGCATAGTTTGTTGGATTGTTATAGATCTAGCATCAGTTCATGGAGAGTGGATGTAATTATTTACGTCAAAACTGCCAAAAATAATATATTAAGTTGTAAGTACATGCAGTCTTACCTTGCGAATTACACTATGGCCCTATCTTATAAGCTACACCATAGTGTAATAGTGCAAGGTAAGCAAAGAGCGTATCCCAGTAGACTTACTTAGACTCACCAATCTACATCCATTATATCAGAATTACCGATCGAATCATTTCGACTGGCCGTCATATCACACTTTTGACTTGATCCGATTGTCACGATGTTTGTACCAACCAAATTTACTAAAACCGGGTGTATCTGGTGATAAACCTTTGAATTCAAGGTTTTTTTTTTGTTTATATTCATGAATAAACAACACAGTGGTGTAAATGGATGCATGCCAAAATGAAAAACTCATTTTAAAAAATGTCAAAATATAGGAAAAATAAGCCATAGCTTTCTTTATTTATAGCACACACAATTTCAGGGGGAGGGGTGGGGGGGGCATTTTCTTGATCGAAGACCATATCAAAGTTGATGAGTATGTTAGAAAAGTCACCGTTGGTGATCTTGGATTAAAGTGCTCCCCTCAGTACCTGATGTTTGTTGGTTCAAAGCCAGCAAGAGTGACTTAATTTTTCTTGAGTGATAACCATCATTATTACTATTACTATCACCTCATCTTACCACCCGTTCGGGTTATACGCACTTATGCTAATGTGTAATGGTAGGATGATTGTGAGATGAAATGGAGGACCTACAGTTTAACGTGGGATCCGAACCACGGTGGAGGCCTGGCATTCCCCACATTCACAATATGTCTTGTCAGAGGTGAAGGAAGGATTTGGTAATCAGATAAATCTGTGCCGGGACCGAGGATTGAACCCCGGCCGTCAGCACAGAAGTCTGACACCTTACCCCTAAACCGCCAGGTCACCAAGTGATAAAATCTGTATCATTTAGTTTAGCAGGAAACTCAAGTCGCCGGTTGATTGTGGCGAGTAATGTTGGGGTCGTATTATATCGGGGCCATTACGGTATATTTACAATTTGCCGGCGTCTAAGTGAAACGGCAACTAAACTAATATGAGAGATAATGGACTATCACCTATTTTGAATGTTGCCGTTGTGTTTAGTTGCCAGCTTTATTGCGAGCTAAGAATCGGAAGTAGCGAGAATCATGATATTAAGATCGATTCTTTCGATAACCAGTAAGAATCGAGTTCGACGTCCCTAGTCAAGAGTAGTTTGAGCTTGTTTTCCACCGCATGTGCCATACACAGCATGTGTGTGACAGGTCTCAGTAAGTCTGCTGGTTGTGTGAGGTTACCAAGGATGTACAAAGAGGCTGTGATACAGACATCACACGTTAAAATACTCTTGTAATATTGAGTGTTTATTTTTAAATTGATATTAGTTTTTACTGTTCATCTTATCAAGTTTAAAAAAAACTGTATTACATTATTGTAAATTCTTTCTTACATAACTATTTTATAATTTGAAACATACATTTTCAAAATTCAATCATTAACAACCTCTTAAAACACACTTCCTCTCAGTTGTAGCCCCAGGAACACACGATTGTAAGAACTGGTTTTTATGTAGAGGGGCAGATTCACAAATGTTTACTGTTACAATACTTTCTATGTATGAGACAGTAACCTTATTTTTAAAACTAAAAATATATATTTCTAGTATAATTAACGGCTTGTGATAAAATATATTGATGTGTGTATGTGGCTTGCCGATATAAATGTGCGTTTACGTTAATGATCTCTCATTTAGTTATCTAATTGTTACCGAGAGGAGTTTGTAACTTGGTAGACATGTTTATTAAATTGTGTATCACCTGTAAGTTGTTTCTTATTAATAGAGATCAACATTATTAATATATGTGTTAAATAAATATACTTATTTTATAATAAAGTTTTTATTACTGGTATTATTAATACAGTAGAGTCCCGACATCTATAAACGCGCTATTGGCGCGATCTCGCCGCAAGGAAGTGGAGCAAAGCTGGGAAACTAACTTCAATCACACACCTTTCAAATGGTGACTTTTGTCTTCTTGAGTATATAATAAAATTTGCATTTAATTGATTTGAGATCCTTTATGTTTATATGAATAAAATATTAGCATTGTAATGTATTGCATAATTTAACTATGGAGTAATTATTATTATTATTAGCACCGCGTCTTACTACCCGTTCGGGTTATACGCACTTACACTAATGTGTAATGGTAGGGTGATTGGGCGATGAAATGGAGGACCTACAGTTTAACGTGGGATCCGAACCACGGTGGAGACCTGACATTCCCCCACATTCACAAGATGTATTGTCAGAGGTGAAGGAAGGGTTTGACAATCAGATAAAATCTAATAGAATGGTAGTTCAACCCAACATAATTAACAACCAAGCCATTGATAAAACACAAGAACATGCTTCAGTGGCCGCATTGGTCGAAGCGTCAATCTCGTGTTAGCCAAAACTGTCAACGATGGGGAGATCGGGGTTCAATCTCTGATGTACTGAGGGTGGTTTTCCAGCCTCCCTCCAAACAAATGTGGGTTCACTTCCTCTAGATCCAAACCTTTCTAATCCTTAACACAGTGTAGTTAAAACCTGAATATGTAGTAAGACCGGATGCTAGAATGAGAATGTTGCTATTTATTTTTACTATGCTTTTATATTCCTGTTTGTTCTTTATGTTCATAATTGTTTCAAACATTCGGATCATAATTTGAGATTTGGGGGTAAAATGGAGATTTGACCCATTTCTAGTTAATTCAGACGAGTGGTACAGTACTACTGTTCCCCAAATAAGAGACAAGCCAGGATGGCTCGGCTAGTGGATCATTGACACACAAAGTAAAAGGTATTGGGTTTGACTCCCTTGATTGAATTTGGTTCTAAGTAAATAGTGTTTTTTAAAAACTATTTTAACTGTATTTTAGCAGTTAACATTCATTCATTTAGTAAAAATTGCACTAAAACTAACTCATATAATTAGGGATGTGCAAAGTATACTTTTTTTTGTCCTAAGCTGATAAATTGAGTTACTATCATAGATTTGTGTGATGTGAACATTAATTTGTTGCATAAATTACATAAATTAAACATGACTGTATATTTTAACTTTTTTTTTTTTTTTTGTCGGAGCTTCTTAATTTCGAATCAGGAGAGTTTCAAAGTCGAAGCATAAATATTATTATCTTTGCACACCCCTAAATGTAATGAACTAGTCCATGAAACTGCTAATTATAATGACCCTCATTACACTTCCTTAATCTAAGTTGCTGTTAACACCAAAATATAAGACTTGAAGGGGGAGGGGGGGCAGGGGGGCGAACAGACATGTGATTTAAATTGCATTTGAAAATAATAATTCAAACATTATCTTTATTTAACAAATATGTTTATTTTTAAGTTAAAAATATAAATAATCATACATTTTATTGTATACAAATATTTGTATGGTTACAATTTTCATAAATAAAAGTAAACCGATTTCTTTCAGTCTCTCTCCAACCCTACTCGTCGAAGAAAATCTACTTCCCGTTGATGTGTTTGTAAAATGTTGTTTCCTGTACCTTATTCCATTTATAAAAATGTGAAAACCTGAGCTAAATGTAAGACAGCCCAATCAGAACTGAAACCCCCCCCCGCCCTTGACAATGTTATTATCCAGCACCCAACCTGTCGGGCTATTAGCGCACATGTGAACTTCACACTACTCCTTGTGTGGCGTCCGTGAGCCAAGTATCGATGGTTGTTCTGTGTTTCTCGAGCCACTTGATGTTATTGGCCACTTTCTCCAGGGCCTGTTTACGAGCCGTGGTCCCCGCCCCGGCTTCTGGGTACAGCGAGAAGAACGTCTCCATCTGCGACAACATTCAGGGGGACTTAGAGCCGGGGAAATAGTGTCGAGGGAGGGGTACACATACTTCTGTCATGTTCTGAGCTGCTTGCGTCTGATCTCTTTTTGAGTTGTTTTTGTTTAACATCGCGTCTCACTACCTGTTTAGGTTGTACACATGTATACTAATTATTCTAATGAGTTGAGGAAGAGGAGGGTAGAAATTAGAAGAAATGTACCCACAATTATATGGAAAACCAACCTCAGGTACATTCAACTAGGATTCGAACCCAGATATTCCCATCATCAGTATTCCAGTCTACCGCGAGAGTAGTTTATTTTGTTTAGTTCTTTGTGTCTTGTATGAAAACTATTTTTGAAAAATTACCACACGAAAGTCAAACCCTGGATCCCAACTTCCATATATTACGTGTGGTAGTACGAACATGTTGCTGATTGGTGGCCAAGCCCTGACGTAACTACAGTAAAAAACTAAAACCAGAACCCAGAGCAGTAATTTAACACACAACTTAATGTTATGATGAATGCATTTTATTAAAATATGTTAACATTTGGTTACTATTTATATTATTTTGTTATAATATATTCCTACTATGTTCGTAACTTTTCCTAAATTCCGATACAAAGATAGAATAAAAATTGGGATCCAAGATTCAAATTTGTAAAATAAGGGATTCTACACATTTCTAAAAATGTAAATTTCCATTATAGAAATTTCACTTGAAATATGTTTGTAGTAGGAACAAATTAAGCTCAGTTTTATTATTATTATTATTAGCACCGCGTCTTACTACCCGTTCGGGTTGTACGCACTTACGCTAATGTGTAATGGTAGGGTGGTTGTGAGATGAAATGGAGGACCTACAGTTTTAACGTGGAATCCGAACCACGGTGGAGGCCCGACATTCCCCACATTCACAAGATGTCTTGTCAGAGGTGAAGGAAGGGTTTGGTAATCAGATAAATCTTTGCCGGGACCGAGGATTGAACCCCGGCCGCCAGCATAGAAGTCCGACACCTTACCCCTAGACCGCCAGGTCACCCCTCTGTTTTATTCAAACTCAAGCCAATATGGAAAACGTCCACTCGCACACACTAATAGTATATATATATATATTTTAATGAGAGGATCCCTCACCTCCTGGAGTTTGAACTTGTTAGCGAATGAGCTGCACACGTGAGGGATGGTTCGACCGAGGTATCGGTTGTTCAGGGTGAATCTGCCGGTCAAATACTCCCACTCAGACCTGAGAAACGACAGAGATTAAACATCGACTCGGAACACGAGCGGAACAATGTTTTATCTGGTTGAAACTAGTCACAGGTCAGTTGTGAAGTTTTGATCACAAGAGAGAGAGAGAGAGTGAACTATCAATCGCAGTAAACTTTGTAAGTCCAATTTTCATAAGAACGGCCTTTTAGAAAAAAAACAACATTGATAACATTTTACTAGAGTACAGTGGGACTTCCATATATCGAACTTCTGGGTGTCGAAATTCTCCATGTATCAAAGTTTTGGTGAATCAAAAAATTATGTCTAGATCTAAAAACTAACAAAAAAAAATCTATTGATTGAATTTTTTTTTTCATGTAACGACGATGGTATAAGAAAAACAAGTGAGAAAAAATAGAATGATGAAAGAAATGATTGGTTAAGGTCGTTGCGACGTCGATGGGTCACCCAGCGAGGTGATATTGTATTTACACTCTTCTCACCGCTTTCCTTAAGTAGCATTCCTCCTCTATAAATCAAATAATTCAGTTTGCTTCAGTATTTCTAGCCGACGCTCGCTATTGTTTTTTTAAGGCGTGTTAAACAAATCATTTCTTGTTTGTTTTTGATTAACTTTATGAACATAATTTGTACATAATGCCATTCATATTCTCTTTTAACGAGTGCATTGATTAGGAGGTATTTCTAGACACGATAGACTACACAATATCACATATAAAAATAGATCGTACCTACACATCAAAGTTTTTATGTATCAATTTTTTTTATATAACCATCGACTTTGATATATGGAAGTCCGACTGTATTATTATTATTATTATTATTGTAATTAATAAAAAAATTAGGTAGAAAAGTAACAAAACTAATATGGTGTGTCCAAGCCGTCTTGGGAAGTGAGATATGGTGGGGAGATATAGTTTCCAATCCTCTCTCCAGGCGAAGTAAACCCGTTCATAACCCTGATATAGAAGAGAGTTTACCCGTAAAGGTTAATTTGTTGGGTTTTTTTTGCACCTGATGAAGTCCCAGACTATGGGGTTCCCCACTGGGTTGCTGGCGATGAAATGCAGGACTGTGAAGAAGTCCTGGGACCGCACGTTCGACTCGTCCTTGGCGTACTCGATGTAGCTGCAAGAGGAACAAAACAACTAACAGGGGGGAAACGTTATCTTGGTATTTAAAAATTTAGTTATTAATCCCTCCCAACTCTTTCAATTCCTCCTAGAGATAATATTATAAAATATGTTTAGATATTTACAGATATTACATAAATATAAATATTAATAGACACCAAAATGTGTCAAGTTGTGGTTTTTATTACTAAAATAACTATAAAACAAGTTCACTGTAGCATTTTTAAAGTATAATACAAGCATACCACAAACACACTTCTGACAGGTTAGGTAAACTGGCCCCATGGCTTCTTTGGTGCTGACTGACAGTTCACAGCTGACAGATTAAAGCTTTGAAAAGTTACCAGACCAAATTACGTATCCCTACGCCAAACCATATGATCGGCAAAAACATGTGTTTATCAGCTGTCAGTTCTGACAGTCAAAATAGAGGTATATACCTAAATGTTGACTGTCAGAAGTCAGTTGTGAGCTGTCAGTCAGCACCAAAGAAGCCATGGGGCTACTGTATCATACCAGTGTCATATCTCGAAAACTGTCGCAACTCAACACAAGCCACAGCCACATATGATCAGCATTAAGGTACAGTACAAGCCACATGTTATAAGCATTAAGGTACAGTACAAGCCACATGTTATAAGCATTAAGGTACAGTACAAGCCACATGTTATAAGCATTAAGGTACAGTACAAGCCACATATGATCAGCATTAAGGTACAGTACAAGCCACATGTTATAAGCATTAAGGTACAGTACAAGCCACATGTTATAAGCATTAAGGTACAGTACAAGCCACATATGATCAGCATTAAGGTACAGTACAAGCCACATGTTATAAGCATTAAGGTACAGTACAAGCCACATGTTATAAGCATTAAAGGTACAGTACAAACCACATATGATCAGCATTAAGGTACAGTACAAGCCACATATGATCAGCATTATGGTACAGTACAAGCCACGGCGCACAACACTACTATCCTCACCGGTGCAGCAGCCACGGTTCTGGTACAGACGCCAGTCCATACAGCAACTTGGTCCGCTCCTGAGCATCTGTCTCGTTCACATACATCTGCCACATCTTGTCCCAGATGTCCTCCCCACTCGTGGAGAACATACCTAGGGACCAGACGACACTGTCGCAGTAACGCATCAGCTAAACTATACTTGACATTTAGAATATGACAGAAATACCTTTACCTAACACTACAAATAACAAAAATACTCATATGTAAGTCAGTATGAACAAGAAATTTTTATATATATGATATTTTTAATTAAACTTGATAAATTTTGATTAAAAAAAAAGTGCAAAAATCACATAAAATTTTCTGTTTTATTTGGTTCGTAAGTCTTTCCGCACCTCGGACCGTGAAGATGCATCATGGGACATTCCTCGAACCATATGATATGATGAAAAGAATGAGATATATATGACGATATAAACCTGTTATATTTGTAAATACAATGTTGACCCAAACCATCAAATTAAATCTTATAAAACTATATAGTAACATTAAAATTCAAAAGCACAACGGATTCTCGCAAGACTAATATCCGTGGTGAGAGTCGCAAAGCTTTGGCAGCCCCGAGTGGGGCTGTGTTGTACCGTAGTGGTAGACGATGGTCCTGAGGTCGGGTGGAGGCTTGCGATCAGGGTCGGATAACCAGGACGAGAATCTACGACTCACTTCTTGGAGACACTCGGGCAGTCCGTACTCGCAAGCCAGAGATAAGATCTTCACTGCCAACAACCTGGGCAAACAAACGAGTGACATGGGCCCTTTGTGTCTGGGTCAAGACGCAGGACACGGTATGATAGGCATATGCTGATCAGTAATGTGTGTGTTAAGGTAGATATTATTTCTTAACTGACCTACTGAATTACCGGTTCAGTTACAATGAAGGGTAGAAATTCTCTCTCTCTTTGTTTTGACCTTGAGTTAATTATTAGACTATATTATTCATTCCTGCTGATACTGTTCCAACATGTTACAAAATATACTTCTCTAGTAACCTACATTTTTTTTAAGAGAAAATGATTTGGCAGTGCATATATTACGAGAACAGTTTTCGGAAATACATTTTTAGGAGACGAACATGACACTATATTATTATTATTATTATTAGCACCGCGTCTTACTACCCATTCGGGTTATACGCACTTACGCTAATGTGTAATGGTAGGGTGATTGTGAGATGAAATGGAGGACCTACAGTTTAACGTGTGATCCGAACCACGGTGGAGGCCTGGCATTCCTCACATTCACAAGATGTCTTGTCAGAGGTGAAGGAAGGGTTTGTCGATCAGATAAATCTTTGCCGGGACCGAGGATTGAACCCCGGCCGCCAGCACAGAAGTCCGACACCTTACCCCTAGACCGCCAGGTCACCCCACGACACTATAGTTGGGCTAAATCAGCTGGAGTTTTTTTCAAATCTCAAATACATGTTAGGATTGTAAGGTTTCTATAATTCCGTTGTGAAGTTGACTCGACAGTTGGTACTCACTTGTTTGCGTTACTGCCCTTGGGGTCAATGTCCCAGCTCACTTGTTGGTAAGCCTTCTCCACCAGCTTTCTAACATATTTCTGAAACAAGATTATATGAGTGAGAACTACAGCTTCCAGTTTAAACAACTTGATGTAAAAAGTATCACTGTCTAGTTTGGCGTAGCAAGTCTTCTGTCCAATTTTGCCCCAAGAAGCTGGTTTCAATCTTGACAAGTTGCACTGAGGGTAGTTCTATATTCTCCTTCCAAGCAAGTGCCAGAGTAGTTCATCAGTTCATTAAAATGTTATATTGTTAATAAATTAGTGAGCAGCCCTGTATGATGAGTTATTACCGAGTCTGGCTCTAATTTGGGGTGGAAATAAATTAAAACCTTGATTTAAATTAGAAAAAAAAAAAAAGCTTGGTCCAAGCAAACTTCAATTGAATATATAAAATATTCTCGAAGCCGAATGCAAGTGTGAATATTGTTTGTTAATTGTTTTAAACTGGAAACAATATCATACTATGGTTAATTATATAACCTAAATAATAATATCATTTATGAAATGTTTTATTGCATAATTTGTTTGTAAACATTTTTTCTACGATGATAGCTAAGTTTTTATCACAGAATACAATTCAATTAATTAAGATTTGTATTATTATTATTATTATTAGCACTGCATCTTACTACCCGTTTGGGTTATACGCACTCACGCTAATGTGTAATGGTAGGGTGATTGTGAGATGAAATGGAGGACATACAGTTTAACGTGGGATCCGAACCACGGTGGGGGCCTGGCATTTTGAGAGCTAACATCAAGGTATCAAAATCATTATACTAATATTAGTTCTTTTGATGGCCGATACCACCCACTTCAGTGGCAGAATGGTCTAAGGCATTGCACTCATGTTAGACTAGATTGCTGACGACCGGAAGATCGACGTTTGAGTACCGGTTGGGTGTAATGAGGGTGTTTTGTTTTTTTTAAACTAATTTCCACTTTGTTTCCAAGCAGCCTAGTGAGACAAGGTGCTAAAAAAAATAGGATAAAAAGAAACAATGGTCGATATCAGTAACTATTTAGGGCAGAGGTCCACAATTATTTTTGATGGAGGTCCGTTTTAAAAACTCGACATAATTCCGCGGTCCGGCAAAACTTTAATGGTGACTCAAGTTCGAGCACTATAGGACCATACTAATTCAAAAACGTGATTTGCTTTCCTTTTTAATGTTTCACTTATTTATTATCGCTGGCCTTCGATGTCTACTACCCGCCCACCCCCAAAATACACATTTCTTCTGTTTATCGCTATCTAGTCAAGGTCAATAAAAAGTTTCTGCGGCCCGGACTACGGTCTGCCATTTCGTGATCGCCGATTTAGGGCACAAGGGGATAGAGTTTAATATTCTTGGCTAATATCTTTATTGGAGAAGATTCGTAATACATGTCTGGAAGACGCTACAGGAACAGTGGATCAAAAACATATAAAAAAGGACTAACACAATATGGCTTCTACGGTGAAAAGAAGAACACTTTCTTGTCCAGTGGCAGCATTGTAAAGTGTGGACTGTGTTCTTTACAGTGTAAAAGCCATGTTGTGTTTGTTCCTTTTTTTATATGTTTTCTATCTACTGTTCTGGTAACTTGTTCCAAATATATATCACAAATTACCTCAAAACGCGAAAAGGGGTTTTCCTTAAAGATACATATATATATATATATCAGAGAAGCTTTGTGTACTGTCAAAGTGAGATGTTTTCAACACTCCACTCACTCTTAATACATCAGAGTTGATTTAAAAACAAGGGAGTGAGGTTCTCACCCTGAGTTTGGGGTAGGTGATGGTGCCGCTGAGCATTTTCCGGAGGAAGCCGAAGTTGGTGGCCGCCACGCTCCAGGGGACATACTCGGTCTCGTTGCCCAGGTAGCCAGTTAGGTTAAGAGCAATCTTGTAATCCAGGAGGCCCGAGTCTGCCAACTTGAAAGCGTCGTCGAGTAGATGCGCTCTGTCGGGGGTCTCCAGCGACTGAAATAAAAATACAGGTTATTGATTGGGTAACAAGGTGACGCGTCTTTGCCTCTGGTTAAGAGTTAAATTTGTCTAGCACGGCAATCCATTGTCACCCTTATTGAAAATATTCGATTAGAAAACAAATTGATCTATCTCCATAACTGATAAGGTTCATATTTGCTTGACCATGGAATACATTATAACCTTTAATAAAAATAAAACTACAGTAAGATTTTGCTGGGAAGATATGTCTATACTATCATCACCAGGTCGTCGGGAACAGCATCGTCCATTCCTGTCAATCTCTTCCAGCTTCTCCCTCGGTGACATGTCTATAAATCTCGCTATATAATGGCTTACATTATGAAGAAGTAGAAATTGTTTATATAAAACACTAAAACACACATTTTCCAAGACAAGCTTTTCACCGTCACAAGCAAATTCTTCAGGTTACTACATGTCTACTTTATTAACCTTGTTCTTTGGCCGGAATTGCCAGAATAATAAAGATTGTAATTGAATTAAAAATTTAAATTCAAAAGTCAAAACGATTGTACATTTTAAATATAAACTTATGGGAAATCCGCGAATAAAAGATAATCAACAATTTTATCGCTACATTTCAGGTAAATCATGGGGCCAAATTCACATTTTATTTTAATTAAAATATATATATATATATAACCCACCTCGGTGGCGTAGTGAGCTAATGTACTAGTTTCGTGTTGAGCTAGACAACTGAGGATGGTGAGACCGAGTTTCGAATCTCGGTAGGGTAAACTAGGGGTGGTTTTTTCCACTCTCCCTCCACTCAAATGCTGGTTCACTCCCTCTAAATGCAACCATCCCAATTCCTAACCCATTAGCCTAATTAGTCCATAGCGTATAACCTGAATGGGTAGTAAGACACTATATAAAGACGCAGCTAACCAAAGTGTTGTTGAGAAGAGCTTCCGTGAGCGACCGCCAGTCTTCAGACCCGTAGTTCACTCGGTAGTATCCTATCTGGTGGTGGTTAAACTTCACCCAGGACTCGGACTCGGACACTTCCACTTTCACTGACAGGAGCAAACACATCGGTCAGTCCAGATATGAAGCGTCATGGCAACAGACTGGCGACCATCTTGACAGCAAGACTCTTATTATTGTTATAAAATATTAAACATTACACTTCTAAACCACATGTATATACAGTAGTCCCATGGCTTCTTTGGTGCTGACTGACAGCATACGGCTGACAGTTGACAGCTTTGAAAAGTCACCAGACCAAATTATGTATCCCTACTCCGAACCACATGATCTGCAAAAACATGTGTTTAGCAGCTGTCACTTCTGACAGTCAAAATGTAGGTATATACCTAAAAGTTACTGTCAGAAGTCAGCTGTGAGCTGTCAGTCAGCACCAAAGAAGCCATGGGGCTACTGTATGGTCGCGTGGGCCAAAGCGTCAATTTCACAATAGATTGGACTGACGACAATGAGGAGATAAAGGTTCAAATCCCAGCAGTCGGTTGTACCGTGTGGTCCC
>CABFVX010007578.1:4702-15218 GCA_902151425.1 Timema shepardi
GGATGCATAAAAGAATAAAAGAGACGGAAAGAAAAGAGGGGGGGGGGGGGGGAAGGTGGAGATGATACCACTGGGTGCCCACAGGGAGACACAAGTTTGAGGAAGATCTAGAAAGGCATATGGGACATTAGTGTCGGGTAGAAATGGGGGATCTGGATGCATGAGTAGGAACAGAGAGAGGGTTTGAGGAGGGTTTAGGAAGAGGAGAGAGAGGGTTTGAGGAGGGTTTAGGAAGGGGAGAGAGTCCTAAGCTCACTAGATACAGGTGTGATGGAGAGCAAGAGTCTGACCAAGCCACAGGTTGTTGGTGGAGGACAAGGGAGGATAACGCTGATGTCAGGAGATACTGGAAAGAGAATAAGAAATAAAATGAAAGGAAGGTGGACAGAGGAACAGAGGACTACAATAGACCTGATCTTTGCCAGACGACAGCTGATGGACAGAAGGGAGGAACATGGGAAATACTTGCTACGGAGAGTTGTTCGAGTACATAAGATAGTAGAGGAGTAAGAATGGTGGAAGAAGAGAGGGAGATGGAGACACACCACTGCAGGCTGGAACTCATCAGGGGGAGTGTGAGGAGGAAACCAGAAAACAAAATGTTTCAATGCCCCTCTCTTCCAAATCTAGCACTTCTACCTCGGCAAGAGAATAGGGGTGTTGTAACATATCCCAGCACAATCTGTGTGTTGGGATGAGGTATTTGTGTGGAGAGACGGTGGAAGATCACCCTTGTTACGCCCGCAGATTGCCACCTCTAACCGTCGGACCACTCCCGGCAGTTGGCACTAGTGGGCGCCTCACAGACTGACATTTTTTGATATAAAATGTATGGATGACTTGTTCTTATTAAAGATGGTGCACAAATCTCACCTCTTGATAAACTCGTTCTTTGACATTCAATTAGTGCTAAATTAATTATCTGGGGTCAGGTTGCCGAGTTTTAGGTTGGCAAAGCCATCTATAAGCACTCCAGTGCTATACTAGCTAGTCTAACGGAGCAGGATGGAAATGTATACCTGCCAAGGTAAGTTTTTAGGGTGAAATATTGGCCGACTCTTGATGAGGTTAATATTGACCATTTCACCCCGAGTGCACAACTATGGACACTGGTATTGTGCCGTCATGAGATGTTTTACCTCCAGTGTGAATCCGAGAGGTCTATTGTCCCTCTTGGGTCGAATGGGGGACTGGGAAGTGGCAGTTTTTGGCCAATAAAACAGGATTACATCTGTAAATGTCTGCTCCTTAATGTTATTCACAATTTTAGTTTAATGTTTTATTATTCAGGTGTAAAAATATTGGCTTAAACATTTTTGAAACTTTAACAAAAATAACTTATTAACACTTAGAATACATAGTTATTTTCACTTTCCTAATCTAACAACAGTAACTTCATCTGTTGTCAAAATAAATTGATATCATTTTAGGACAAATTGTGTTAAATATTTTGGTAACAAAATAATTTTTTAGTCAAATAAAATATATTTTATGAAAAAATGCATATTTGATATCCAAACTTTGATTTGACTTGGTGAGTAACTCATGAACCACTCAGCTCCTCTTTATGATGGAGTGTTTTGAGCACGTCCCGGCTAATCCAGGGAGGAATCTCGACTCTGAACCTGTCACAGGTGGACCACACCAAACACTGTCTTGATGTTCCAGTAAGTTTCACTCGCTGGAGAAATAACAAGGAAACATAGTCCCGATGAAGTCATTCAGCACAGAGCCCTGAGCTTGGTAGTTTACCAATGTTACTTGTCATAACGATACGGGCCATAAAACACGTTATAATCACCGAGATATTCACGCTGTCTCTAGTTCATACACTTTTATATACTTTCTTTTTAAGTTATGATCATTGGTAATTTGTCCTAATGGATTCAAGGACAAACCAGCTCCACTTGAGAATCACAAATGTTTTGTCTTGTCAGAAGCAGAATCCGGGACACTTGCCAAACTATAACTGTATAGATTACTCTGGTAAACTTGATGTTGACTTCATAATAATAGAATAGTTATACTTTGGTACAGGATGTCACACACCACACTTGGCCTCCTTAAACAATGACCACACATAAATAACTCAACACAGCTTATTTGTTAGCACGTATGCTTACCAAGCTGAGGGTCTTGTGTTCGATCCCTGACAGATCTAACGTGCTGGGAAACTGTTGGCCGCAAAGCTGGTTGTTGTGTTTGTTCTAGAATTGTGAGTCGCTTCGTGATAGTATAGTCTGTGTTTGTTAAATATCCTAAACTTGGGAAAACAAAGACAACTCTAGACACGGAATGTGAGGAAACCCACTGGTTTTCTATTTAGGAATGTATTGGTCAGGTACAAGGTTTGAAATAGTGTGAGGGAGGGATTAGGATTAACGTTGATGTTCTGACAAGCTCCAAGTCAACCTGTCTCTGGGTTAGTAGTGACATCTATTATTGGTTCATCTTAACCTGAGGTAAACAAACATCCCCATGTCACTTACATGATCGGTGGAATAGACGCAACCATGTATAGTCAGTATCATAGCAAAGTAGGTCACTATGAACTTTTGTATTTTTTAATATTCTTATATTTCCTGTCCTGCGTTTAACAAAACTCGGGCCAGACTCAGTAAACGTCATAAATAGACGGGAAGTACTCAACGCTGACAGCCGTCACTTGACGTTAACATGATTGTGATATGGACTGTACCACGGGGTCCTCAACGCTGACAGCCGTCACTTGACGTTAACATGATTGTGATATAGACTGTACCACGGGGTCCTCAACGCTGACAGCCGTCACTTGACGTTAACATGATTGTGATATGGACTGTACCACGGGGTCCTCAACGCTAATAGCCGTCACTTGACGTTAACATGATTGTGATATGGACTGTACCACGGAGTCTCTCAATCAACGCTGAGTCAGGAGTTTGTTGATATCCAAAGAGCCCTTGCAAAGCTTAAACTATCATTTCTAAATCAAATCAAGGGATAATTTTAGTTATAACAATTTCCTATTGATTTTATTAAAAAACAAGCTCAATAAAACACCGAGGAGGGACTATTTAGTGGAAGGATACCATTGCAGTTTGTTCAGTAGAAAATCAGTCACGTGGACTTTGTTTGCATCAGGTCTCAGATTAGAATGAACCAATAATAGTGGATTCAACCGAGAACTAGACCGGTATAGGTCCATTTTGAGAACCAAAACATTTTTGGTAGTAGAAAAAACTTAGAAAAATGTTGAATTCTAAGAATACTTTCATATAGTATGTGATCAATGAAGTAAGCAGAAAAATCATCACTTGCAAAGGAAAAATGAGATGATTTTATATGACAAGTTTTGTAGCCAGGCTGCGTTAAGTATTCTGTTGAGTAGTTATTGATTGTCGACAGTTTTGTCGTCAATCTCTCCCTGCTGGTCGCAACAAGGGGAGCCGGATCACCTCGTGCAAGTTCTGCACAGCGCCCTCGTACTCGTCAATCTCTCCCTGTTCCTTGCAACAAGGGGAGCCGGATCACCTCGTGCAAGTTCTGCACAGCGCCCTCGTACTCGTCAATGTTGACCATCTCAAAGTCCCTGTGGAAGAGCACCGTGAGAACTAGCAAATGACCCTCTTGAAGCAACGCCAGTTCTCCGACCAGTTGTAGTCTTCTGTCCTGAGGGGGATCAACGTCCAACAGACTCAGGTCCAGTCGGATGTTGTGGGTTCTGGGGTGCTCTCTTATCGAGACAAACCACTCCCCAGCGTCTGTCCTTTTCACTGTCCCCACGACCCTCACACACTTGTTGCAGAGGTGGGCGAAATTCTCGACTGTTAGCAGATGCAAGTACTGGCTGGTGATCGTTGTTATTCCCAGCTCGACTGGGTACGCAGGAACAGAAATACCGGCAGGTAGAGAGGATGTACCGGCAGCTAGAGAGGATGTACCGGCAGGTAGATAGGATGTACCGACAGGTAGAGATGATGTACCGGCAGGTAGAGAGGATGTACCGGCAGGTAGAGAGTATGCGCCGGCAGGTAGAGAGGATGCACCGGCAGCTAGAGATGATGCACCGGCAGGTAGAGCGTATGCGCCGGCAGGTAGAGATGATGCATCGGCAGGTAGAGAGGATGTACCGGCAGGTAGAGATGATGCCCCGGCAGGTAGAGATGATGTACCGACAGGTAGAGATGATGTACCGACAGGTAGAGATGATGCGCCGGCAGGTAGAGAGTATGCGCCGGCAGGTAGAGAGGATGCACCGGCAGCTAGAGATGATGTACCGGCAGGTAGAGAGGATGTACCGGCAGGTAGAGATGATGTACCGGCAGCTAGAGAAGATTTGCCAGCAACAATAGAATACATACCAATATGACTAGATGTTGTCGACCCCCAAGCACACATGCTGGTTGTTTGAGTTAATTTAGAGCTACTGGTACTAGGTAATGCACTAGTAGTAACAACTTGAGATGCTGTACCAGCGCCAGCTGCTAGTTGAGAGGTATCGGCCGTGTAGAAGGATTGTGACGACATGCACTCATCTTGAGAACTGTTTCCAGACGCTGCGGTGTGAAATGAATTTGTGCTTTCAGACAATGGCGTGACCAAGATACCTTTGGGAGTAGTACCCACGGGGCTGTCGATGATGTAAGATGTTTTATCCAGGAGCCTCGAAACCGAGAAGGAATCATCTGTGGTAAGAGATACATCCTCTGGCCATGTGACTTCACCAACAGCTGAACCATCTTCTTGGCACATTGCTAAACTGTTTGTCGGTGTCGAGGTGAGAGAACTAGGTCTGGGGGGCGAACTTCCAGCGTCTTCATCCCTTGTTTGTGATGATACACAGGACGAAGTTCCAGCGTCTTCATCCCTTGTTTGTGATGAGACACAGGACAAAGTTCCAGCGTCTTCATCCCTTGTTTGTGATGAGACACAGGACGAAGTTCCAGCGTCTTCATCCCTTGTTTGTGATGAGACACAGGACGAAGTTCCAGCGTCTTCATCCCTTGTTTGTGATGATACACAGGACGAAGTTCCAGCGTCTTCATCCCTTGTTTGTGATGAGACACAGGACAAAGTTCCAGCGTCTTCATCCCTTGTTTGTGATGAGACACAGGACGAAGTTCCAGCGTCTTCATCCCTTGTTTGTGATGATACAGCTCTCATTTATCTTCCAATCCTGGAAATAAAGATCAAATTTACCGTCGATAAGGTGCCCAGCCCCTTAGCAATGCAGTGGAGGTGCTATTCCCCCTTTATATTAGCAGTCACTTCTAGACCAGCTTGTTGCAGCAGCCAGACTCAAACCTAGGCACGATACATCTTACTACTCATAAAATATGGTTTTTACTTGTCTAATATCTTTACAAGTGGTTATTTTATCTTTAATTCACACAACTAAATTTAATAAATCGAATAGTAGTCTTTACTCAATAGATTAGTTACTATAAGAGGGTCTAAATGTGATGTAGGTTTTAGGACAGGTCGAGAGAGTTTACACTCTGACATTGTCCCTACTCGACAGTTCTGTTGTTATAACACACGACTCCCCCGTCGTTATATAACTGACACTTCCATGTCCTCCTCTGTACTGAGAGGTTTAAAACTCACCGAGATATATATACCATCACAAGAGAAGTGTCTCTCCCTGAGTTGATGTGGTGTTGTGCGAATTGGCAAAACAATCTGTTTTAAAAACATAACTTTCATACCTATCACTAATTTATTAATTGCATTTAACATGTGTGTGTGTTAATTAACTATATAAGACAGTCCAAATCAAGCACCAGCTCAAATGTAAAAAAGGAACTTACAAATTATATATTTACTTTAATAAACATAATCTAATTTTTTAAATTTTTCTTTCAAAAGACGTTTTCTTGTCTCATTCTTGTGTCTCGATACTTTTTATATTATCCTCTCGAGATCGTCTTGAATTGAAAAAATTGTTCTTTCACATACTGAAGAAATATATAAACTTTATTTTAAAAACAATAGAAAACAAATTCCCAATCTGATATCATCTATCTATCTATCTATCTATCTTCTATATTAATAAGGTGAAGAGTTTGTGTGTCGTGAGGGTTGCGTGATGTCCCCCGCACACAGAGGGCTGATATCTCAACACTAGCAGCACAAACATTTTATTAGATTTATTTAAATTAATTTAAACCGGGTTGGAAGAATTATTTTATTTATTGGAAGAAACATCCTCACTACATGTCCATACCATCTCAGTCTTGCTTCCTCTACTATCTCATGTACTCCAACATCCTCATTACATGTCCATACACATCTCAGTCTTGCTTCCTCTACTATCTCATGTACTCCAATATCCTCATTACATGTCCATACCATACATACCATAATCATTTATCACAATAAAAATATTTTTTTAATCGCTCTTAAAAGCAATACTTTAATTTCAATAGTGGTTGCTACCGCGTGACATGTTTGATAATAATTTACACTTGTAACTCATCATTTTTGTAAAATTGTTTATCAATCATAAAACTACAGTATTTTAGCTATCCATTGATGAAATCAACTTGATTATAAATTCATTTTTAGATTTTGGGTTCCAAGACTGCTTTCTTGTGAAACTGCTCATTTACCTGAATTCTAGTTTGTTTAGTACCTAACAAAATTAAATAACGTTTTTTTTAGTTACCAAACAAAGGTTAGAATCGTGCTATTTCCCAAGAATTGAGAGGGTAAAATTGAGAGTTGATTCTAAATTAACGGTTTTGAAAATATATTTTGCACAATAATCCTAATGTATGGCAGTTGGTATGATAAATGACCCTCCAGACCGGGTGCCCGTATCATATCACCATTCTAGATGTTTTATTCTATCAAAATACTATATACTATACAGTAGGATTCGTGTACTAGGCTTCCAGACCTCATCTTAATAACATTTTTGAAATTATTTCTCGAGTTTATCCAAGTTTACAATATTGTTATATTATGTTTGTGTCTATCAAATCAGAATTTACTTTGATGTAAACTGTCACCTCTATTTCTTCCACGTGTCTTTGACTTTTACAAACAAATACTAATTTAAATATATCTACGTTAAAAACTTTTCTACAATTGAATAATTAATTTACAATTAGGTAATCTTTTAATAACCTTATTTTTATGGTTTGTCAAGCTTGTTTATAGTATAATCTAACAATATAGTTTGAGATACCGGGTTGAACTATTCCACACCCACATAAACGTTTATTTTGGGGAGTTTGGGGTAAAGCGCAAGCTTGTAACGAACTAAATATGTTACTAGATTACAAAGTTGAAAAGCTTATAGCTACATGAATTTTAAATTGGATTTTAGAGAGTGCGCTAGAATAGCTATACGAATATTACAATACAAGTGTTTTATACAATATTGTACGTATATTTTTCGATGTTTTAAGGTTTAAACGTTTTGCTTAAGGCGCTACAGCTTCTAAAATAGAATTTAAAAGAGTGCACTAGAATAGTGGTAGATGAATATAACAATATAGGTGTTTTATACAATATTAATATAAGATTTTTACGTTTATTCTAAAACAGAATTTGTGCCAAGAGCACAAATCTGAGCAATTTTACCAAAGCTTAAGGAAATACGGGATTTTTTTCGGGAAATTACTCGTTTACACGTTTTGTTTAAGGCGATACAATTTCTAAGACAAAATTTGTGTCAAAAGCACAAAGCGGGGCCCGGATAGGAAATTCAATTTTCTATCCAACCATATAAGTGTATATGGGCCTGGACCCTACAGATCTTAGCAATTTTACCAAAGCTTGAGGAAGTACGGGATTTTTTTCAGGAAAATCCTCGTTTACAAGTTTTTTAAGGAGCTACAGCTTCTAAAAAACCATTTGTGTCAGGATTTTCCTGAAAAAAATCCCGTACTTCCTCAAGCTTTGGTCAAATTGATCAGGTCTGTGGGGTCCAGGCCTATATACACTTTTTTTGGTTTGATAGAGAAATTAAATTATACTTTTATAACTTCATTTTAATTTTTAAAACATAAATAACGCCATCTATAATTACTTTCTGAACTAATTTGTTATTGGTTATATTTGTTTTTCTTGTCGTGGTAATGGACGTGTAGGGTATTGTGGATGTGGAATAGTTCAGCCCTATGTTTGAGATCACCAAAAATAAAAATAGTAGTAGTAAGAGACAATGATAATATCGAAAGCTGCTTATTATTGTATTTTCATTAAATTTTGGGTGATTGTAAGTCTAATTGACAATTAAAATCTGTTATTAAATTATTTGATGAATACTCCCACTTTCCAAGAAAAGGTGAAAAAATATTATATTCAAAAGTTTGATGAGTAGGCTAATATTAGTATATTCGATCATTTTAAATTGTAAAAGTAGTTTCACAAAATTTAGAAAATCCGTAACGGTTAAAATCACTAATTGAGAATTCTGACCCTAGCGAGCCAACTAATAGCATAGAAAACGCAATAATAATAGTTTCCGGTCATATTAATGATTAATGAACACACATGACTTAACACGCTAAGTTTGATCTTAATTCTCATATGGCAAGTCAAATAACGTTTATAAATGTTGTCATCAGAGTAACTAAGAGGGAGTATTTTTTTTAGAGGAATGAATCTGTTCAATTTGTATTTATTCAGAAAGTATTTTCCGTTAATTTTGTTATTTTATATTGCATCTATCTAGTATGGAATATTAATTTTAATTAGATCAAATAATCAACAATATTATAATCTATTTATTTAACAATATGCTTTCATTGTCTTACACTCGTTAAATGATCGTGTTTGTAGCCCCGTGAACTTAGAAAGCCAACTACCCGATCTATCTAGAAGAAAACGTAAACACATTATTGCACACTTAAATGTGTTGAATAAGCTTTTGGGCAAAACTACTTTATCTGCAATACACAATATCTTATAATTGTAATATCGATAATACAAAGTAATTATTTATAAGCTAACAATCAAAGTTGAGCGAAGCTCGAAGTGGAAATTTTTCAAATTTGATTTAATGGCTGACGGTGACAGCTCATTGAAATAGATACGATACAAGCCTGTTGGGTATTTTATGACAGACATTTTATTATAATCGGAATAATAAGGAAAAAATAAATGTGCATTTATTATATTTTCAGACAGTAATATATTAAATAATTCAATAATGCTTTAGTGACTAATTTCATAGGAATTATTGGTTTATTTGTAGCATATTGCTATTTTTTTAATCAAGTTGTATAATTTATACATACATTTAGAAAACAAAGTGGATTTTGATATTTATTGAGTCAATTTATTTTGATATTTTGTTCTTGAAAGATATTGTTGATAATCTGATATTGAAGTTATTTATAGTAAGCTTATAAAATATTAATTGGAGCAAAGAGAAACCCATGCAGCTATTAATTTAATTTAGAAAAAAGTTTATTTTTAAAAATATGTGGATTTTTAATGTTTTTGAGTGGTTTTGTAATTGTACATTTGGTAGCCATGAAATGAGTGTATTTTTTCTGTACACTGTTCTAATTGAATTTAGGTATAAATCACCAGTATGGTTTGTGTGGTAACTGCGCTGGGAGTTGATTTTGTCTGCCAAATTCTTTACTTTATGTTATTTACAGCTTTGTTCTGTACAACTTGGAGTGGATGGAGAATACCGGACCCCACGGTACCCCATATATGGCCGAGGGACTGAAAGTGACTATTAGAGAATGGTAAATAGTGAGTTTAATTTTTGGGAATACTCCAGAAGGTCTTGGCTATATAACTATTGCAGGCAGTGTTTTCTTTAAGACCGAAGCTATATGTGACCATGATAGTGACCTTTCATGCCATGTTTGTTATGTTGGCATTACGCTGCGATGAAGGAATATACACTTGGTCAAACACTATTATCTGTAACAATAGTTTGTTTGTATCATTGTAACAATGTACTCGTACGAATGAACTTGTCAGGATTAAAATATGTGTTTGTCTTCAAGTGATCTAATTATTTAATTAGAATAGATCATATGCTACATATTTGGCGACGAGGATAAATAATGGTTGCAGTTTAATTGAGATTGTGTTTTGAGTGTAAACACCTTCATTCATTTCAGCCAAGCCTGGGTTCAGTTACGAGAGCGCGAAGACGATCAAACAGCACTGAAGAGCGTTACTCACCCCCCTCCCCCACTATTGGATCGTTAGCGGAGTTTAGAGTTGGGGACGAGTGGAAGATATATCAGGAACATCGCAAGCAGTATTTCACCACAGACAGTATTCCGGACGATAAAGAGTATCAGTTATGGTCGCACTCGTTGGAGAAGAGCCACACGCGACCCAGGTTTACCTTTCAAAAATACACACCATTGACTATGTGTCATTTTGAAAGGGCACTTTTTAAAGCGGGTCTAAATATTTCGTGAGCGTAAACATTCTTATTTAAGACAAAGTGAATTTGAGACAATGAACCCCTGGTAGGCTATACGAGAATTAAGGACAATCAAGGCCGTAGCCAGCCAATTATTTGAGGGATGGGGGGCGGGGGGGGGGG
>CABFVX010007578.1:15579-29898 GCA_902151425.1 Timema shepardi
AAAAAAGCTCTGTTGAGGCACAAGGTAGCGATGTTAAGTGTAATCATTTTGGCGGTACCCAGCATAAACATATGTAATGCATGTCATAAAGTAGGCCATTTGGCGATTGTTGGCAAAGAACAAAAAGGGAACTCGAATATATAGGTGGCTGATACATCCTTGAAACTATACGATGTACGGATCTTAGAACCGGAAAGACAAATAGAAGTGGACATTTTTATTGGTAGAAAAAAGGCAATGTGTAAGCTAATAGTTGCAAACTGCTACTGGGCCGTGATATTAGGAACGCGCCGGGGTTTCAAGTGTCGGAAGTAAATCAAACAGATGCACACGGGGCCTTGCAATTAATATTACAGGAATATCAATAGCTTTTTGATGTTAGCCTAGGGCAGTAAAAATACGAAAAGGTGGAGAAGCCAAGAACATTTCCGTTGGATTTTAACGAACAAATAAATAAATATCTGGAAGGAAAAGGTATAATTACTCTAGAGGGAGACAGTCAATGAGAAACGTCGTCAGTCCCGGTTCTTAAAAAAGGGGGGGGGGGACTAAGTATCCGTGTGGACTACAAGATCCCCATAAATAAAGTGTTAGAAGAGGTCAAGTGCCCAAGAACTGTTTGCCGCTCTCACTGGAGGAACCAACCAATCACAGCCAACTTGAGGTTTCAGAGGGGGCAAGATACTCGTCAGCGTGGAGTACCTCGCAAACAGGCTACCATTTGGGACCAAGCCAGCTTGGGCCATTTTTCACAAAATGGATGAAATTATTTTGTTAAGAATACCAGGAGTCATTAATTTTTTGGGGTGATTTAGTGGCTACGGGTAAGAGTCACGAAGAACAGTTGGCAAACCTGAAGACCGTCCTTAATAGTTTAGAGAAAGCGGGATTTAAATTGAATTTAGATAAAGGCAAGTTTTCTCAAAGTGAAATCAATACCTGGGCCACATCCGTGATAGGTCATGATTAAGGGAAAGGTAGCAGTGATTGGAGAAGCCAAGACACCAATAGATATTGCGCAAGTTAAGGCTTTCACAGATATGTTCAATTATTTTGGTAGATGTATGGCTAAATTATTCAATTTGCTAAAACCTTTATACAATCAATGCAAATCAGTTTGAATGGAATGAAGCTGCTGAAAAGGCTTTTGTAAATATTAAACAGGAAATGTCTTCGAACAGAAATCTGGCACATTTTGATCCTAAGAAGGCTATTAAGTTGGTATGTGATGTTTCACAATATGGAATCGGAGCAGTTTTAACTAACGCGGAGCCTGGGGCACAAGAAAGACCGCTAGCCTCAAGGGTACTGCAAAAGTCAGGGGGNGGGATATTCACTTTTGGATAAATAAGCTTTGGCTATTTATTGGCCGGTGCGTAAATTTTATTAATATTTAGCCGAACAAACATTTATCATAAGTACGTATATCATAAGATCTTATTGGATATTTTTGCAGAGCAGAAAGGCATACTCCAAATGACAGCAGGTAAATTATAAATATAGGGTCTATTTTTAAATGGTTTTGATTATGTTAAAGGTGTAAATAACGAGGCAGCATATGGTCTTTCCAGATTGCCAAGGAAGGTAGTGGCTGATGACAAGAAGGGAGGTGATTATGTAAATATTTGTGTGAAGATAGGTTACCGCTTGGAGCTGAGAAGATTATACAACAATTAAGGTGAGATCAAGCATTGATCAAGATTTACTCTTATACGGTGGCAGGGTGGCCAAACGGAACGGAGCCAATTCTACAGACATTCGCCCAGAAGTCAGAGAAAATTTACATTTTACATAGACAATGGATTACTTACGTGGGGTAATCAATTAATTACACCTGGAAAAAAATTAAAGATCAACTGCTTGGCGAGATCCACGGAGGACATTTTGGTGTGGATAAAATTAAGGCTATTACTAGGCAATACTTTTGGGGGACAAATATTGATAAGGAAATAGATACATTTGTAAAAGACTGATTACCGTGTCAATCAAAGGCGAGTTTGCCTGAGCAGGCAAGCTTAGTCAAATTTGAAGAAGCAAAGCATACTTTTTAAAGAGTACACATTGATGTTTTTGTTTCTCAACTACGTATACTCACGTTGACCAGAAGCAACATAGATAGATGGTAACAAAATATATTCTAGGGCCATTTTAGATAAATTGAGGGAGATTTTGCCAGATTTGGACTACCAAAGGTTTTAATCTCAGATAACGGATCCCATCTGGTTTCAAAGGAATTTAAAAGATCCTGCAAAATGAATGGAATTAACCATATTACCTCATCACCTTATCATGCACAGACAAACGGTCTAGCAGAAAATTGAGTTAAATCTTTTAAGAACGGAATCGACAAAGCTATGTTGGATCTGAAGAATGATAAATACAGTATATCGACCTTAACACGTCGATATTTATTTTCCTACAGGAATGCACCTCATTTGACTACAGGGAGCCACCAGCAATGAGGCTTCTAGGAAGGAGCCTGCGTAGTCGGTTGTACTTACTGAGGAGAACAAATACAGAAGAAGCAAGACAGAGGCAGGTCAAGAATTTCCGAGGTCATCGAGACATACCTTTCTTAAAAGAAGAGAGAGTATTAGCAAGAAACTACAAGAACCCTAAGAAGCCAGGATGGCAATCGGCCAGCATCAATAAGGTGCCGGGCAATAGGACCTAATTATGTCAGCCGGACAGTAATCGTGCCGTAAAATGGAAAAGGCATACAGATCAGTTTCTTAAGGCGGGTGATTTATACCGTAAGGAGGTATCACAAATTGAACAGGAATGTACCTTTCCAAAGTGGACTTCATTAAGAGAGCAAGACAACATAACTACATGCCCAAGTTCAAATATGGAAATACAGAGGTCAAGTATAGGTAACGCAGAATCACCGGAAGAAATAAAACTAATCATGAAGTTCGAGATTTTCAGTTAGAAGATAAGTTATCACTTTCAGAGGAGAGAAGTACCATGAGCAAGGATGGTATACACGGAGACGGAAAATGCAAGTAGATAGTTAGCACTGTTAAAAATATGTGGGACTCAAGTTCAAATGTGAACAATTGTACCAGGAGGTGCATTAAACCAATTGAAATAATAAACTTATAGAGAGAAGTTATTTTATAGTCCACGGTTATATTGTTTTGTATATTAGGTAGGAGAGGTCTAACGATTGATAATGATAGTGACCTTTCATGCCATGTTTAGTATGTTGGCACTACTCTGTGGTGAAGGAATATACCACTTGGTCAAACACTATTATCTGTGACAAGAGTTTTCATGTATCATTGCAATTATGTACTAGTACGTATGAGCTTGTCAGTATTAAATGAGATTGCCTTCAGGTGATCTAATTATTTAATCAGAATAAATAATAGGAAGTGCTTGCTGCCACGGGACGTGGCAGCAAGGATTTTGGTTTGGTAAATCCTTGCTGCCACGGTATTTTTTCCTTTCGGCCAATTATAAACCAAGGGTGAGCGGTTATTTATAAAAAAAAAAACCTAAAATAAATTTCTGTTTAGAAAGCGAGTAGGGGTGCATGAAATTAATTGGGGGAAAGAGGATTAGGAGACGAGCATAACCTTTTCCTACAGTTTTGAAAAAGCTTCTCTCTCTTTTTTTTTTGTAGAAGTAAACATTTGTTTGAGCTCACAGAATTTTTATTACAAAGGGAAAATTGTTACAATAACTACCCTTTTTATACATTTTTATCAAAGATAAACGTTCGCCTACGAGGTGAACATTTTACCTACTTTGTAGCGTGGACGATCATCTACCTTTGTCCTGCCCCGCAGGGGGTTGGAAACTTATAGCACACCCAATAGTTACTGCAAACACTACCGGCTATCTACACCTCACTTTACTGTAGTTTGGAAAGAGTATAACCCGAACGGGTAGTAAGACGCGGTGCTAATAATAATAATAATAATAATAATAATAATAAAATGTAAATGCCCCTCAACAAAAATTAGTTGAGCACGGCCAGAAATTATTAGAATATTACAAATGAATTAAAGATGCAAGCGCCCAAGAGGCGACACCAAAATAATAGGTTTTCAAAGTTAAAGTTATCTTTAGAAATACTCATATCCAAACGAAAATTACAAGCTTATCTCTGAAGTAAAAAAAATAAATCCCTAATATTAATGACCTATATTTTCAATATTTAAATAAGAATTATGAATATTTACACAGCTTTACAACTTTTCTGGTAGATTCCATTTTCAGGAATAATCGTCTACTGACGATATCTAATTTTAATAGTCCATATAAATTGCAATAGTCCACCCGCGGTGGTACCAGTTTCAAGAGTCAACCTTTGCTTCAGCGCTGTCATGTTTTTATAGCGTCTAGTTGTTAAGAGAAATAAAGGGGGGAGATGTCCAACTTAGCTGGTGACGTCACGTTGGTGTAGGCTGCATTCATTTCGACACGCCCACCATTTCTCTTCCCGCTCTCTGATTAGTCATCACGTTTTCATCAAGATCACCCGTGGTTTGTTGATAGTGATCTTTTTAACTGGAGTGGCTGATGACGTAGGTGATCAGGCAATGATTTGGTAGTTGGTTCCACTCTCCGCAAGAGGGCTGGTAAGTCCGAGCCCACTTTTAGAATGTTGTCCCGGTAGACTCTCATCAGATTACTTTTGACCAGGCAGACCGGAACATCAGATGTTGAGACACCACGGCAGATTTTCCCCTCTCGTCAAATTAGGACGTGTTGATGTTAGGCCAGGCCTGAAGGTTGTACTAGCCAGAATATTCAGAGGGTAAGTAAATGAACAGTTTATACAGAGGAGAGTTGATTGTGTATTATAATGTTTATATATAGCTCGAGGCTACATGGAACTAGAATAGAGAAGAGTTATATTCCAGGAGGTATAAGTAAATGTCTACGTTTTTCGGAGTGGGTAGTATGAATCGAAAGATAATTTATGCTTGTAGGTTAACATGGAGTGGGGTGGGGTCACATAATTGTAACGCACTATACTAGTACCGTTACACACTTAGAGCTACAGTTTCATCGCTCACATGCTTATATCCAACCAATCAGAGTGCGAGTTAAAAAATAATAACCGCTCTCTCATTAGCCCCTCGTTGCTGACTAAATCGAAAAGATTTATCCCCAGCTATGATCTCAGAGATGGAAGACATTCATAAAGGGTTTCATTTTTCTAACGAGGTGAACGTGTAAATAATTGATCAAGGAAGTGGGATATTTTAATTAAAGAATTTAACTAAAATATTAAGGAAATTATGTAGTGTTTGTAGCAGTTTTTAAGATTAGAATGAAGAATATAAAGTGCCAAATTGGCTACGTTACAACTTAGTATTTACTTTTGACATTAATTATGAAATTGAATGTTTTTATTTAACGGAGCAGGACTTTAAAAATAATCATGTCCAAACAGGTAAACATCTTTTGAAATTAACTCTAAACATATCATAAAATACATGATAATCTTAAATTATTTATTTTGACACTCACTTTAAAAAATTTGGTTTAACTATATGGACATATTAAGTAAATAATTGTTTCTGACGTTAATTCTAAAATCGTAGTCTTTAAAATACCTTTAAAAATAAACTAGGAATATATTATCGGAAATACCTCATCTAGATCTCATAAGTGTATCATATTTGATTATGTTTAACTTGATTAATTATTTAAATTATTATTGACTAAATCTTTATCTATATCAATTGTATCCCATGTAGTTTGAACCATAACATCTTACAGTGACTACACACCAAGCCACCTTATTGTTTTTATTTGTAAATCGGATACCTCGCCAATTATGAATGTTATATAATATTCCTTGTTTAGCTTTATTGTATGTATCTTGCCAATTGTATTTGTATTGTTTTGTTTTGTTATAGTATGTCTGTATAATGCCAATTGTGTTCTATTTTCTTTAGCTATACTTTTTATCTATATCCTGCAAACTATATTTTATTTTGTTTGATTATAGCTTTGGTTTATAACTTGCCAATTTTATTTTATGTGGTATAGTTTTCACTAACCAGTTATTAATTCTCATGGAAAAATAATTCTAAATAAATAAAGTGATGAAATGCAAATAAAAAAAATGTATTTGAAAAAGTAAAAATTATTCACTCCGACATTTACCTTGAGGTCGTCTGCAAGAGTACTGAACGCCAGAAATACTTATTGGCGTTGACAAATCTGGACAAGCTTTCTTTGTGTAACAGACACAGTTGTAATAATGTCTACTTTTATTTGTACTTGTGAGTTCTTGTCGATGCTGGCGCACCAGCGTTGTCAATTAACATTTTAAGTGTCTGTACCCTAAAATGGGAGTCCCTACATTTCGTATTAATTTTCTAAGTCTCCTTTTCATTTTGTACCTTATTAGTCTCGCCAACTCACGCGCATGCGTATCTGTCACACTTAGACCTCTCGGATGACTCATGTGTTATTTATAGCCAACACGACATTGAATTGTCAAAGTCATTCTCATCTATAATTCTGTCTGAATCTCATCAAATATTAGTTTTGTGTATACGTTTAATTTGTACTCGTACAACTGTTCAAGTTTTCGTGGTCTGTTGACTTTGAATTAGCAGTAAGTTCATTGTATTTTTATATTTAAAGATAGTTGTACTATATCTAAATATTCTTTTGGTGGTGCCGGCAGATTAATTCTAATATTTTTGTACTCAAGAACTATTAAAAGTCCGGTGGTGAGTAAACAAACGTATGTATTTGATTAAGCTTAATTTTACATGAAACTACATATGTTTTATAGCGACGTGACCACAACTAAAGTAAATATTCACATGTTCAAGACCACTCCCTCCTGAGCCGTGGGTATTATTAGATTGTAGGAAGTATAAAGTGATAGTAAAAAACAACTTCATTTGTTTCCGAATAAAACCGTGAATGTAAAAACTAATGAAAAGTTAAGATTATTTTTACAACAATGTAAGTTATTATTAAAAACATAAGATATTTTATTCACGTTTTAAAAAAAAACACGTATTAATGTACTATGTACTAATTACTCTAATGTGCTAGAGATGATGAAGGTTGAATTTAGAGGAAGTGTGCCTGCATTTGCATGGAGAGAAAGTGGAAAAACCATCCTCGATACACCTGACCGGCATCGAACCACAATCTTTCGTCAGTGGCTTTCAAGTTTACTTTGAAAGCATTACCTTTGACCATGCCGCCACCGATTTGGGTTTTTAAGTTAATTTAAAATTAAAATCTTTACTGACATTTGTAAGGGATTCCTCAGTTTTTATAACCTCCTGTTCGGGGATAGCTCCCTCTATCCATCCAATTCTTGGCCTTTTCTTTCTTAAAATGGTTAAAATATCAATTGGGATCATACATAAACAACTCGATCCTCCCATATTTCCTGCACACCTCCCTGTCCCCGTAACAAAACAACTAGTTAATTATGTTGACACCTTGACCTAACCTTTCTGTCAAAGTGACCCCTTTGTTGTATTCCTGGGTTCTGGGGAGGGATGTGTTTGATTCTGTATTAAAGGGCTCGGTTTGATCCGTCCTGGTGTCAGCAATCATTGTAGAACGGGCCCGAACAACCTGATATCTGGTGGTGAAGGTGGTAACTAATATACATATCCCAGCTGATGACAAAATGGAAGAGTCAGTAAAATGTGGTGATTTATTTGCTTATACCGAGGGAAAATCAAGAAAGGAGTTTGTAATTAAGGAAAATATAAAATTCAAGCCATAAAAATAAGTAAAGCTGCTGGCATTGAGCGTATAAATTTCTTTAACATCCATAATCTAAATACGGGGAATGAATGCCTACCACGAAGAAGAAGCAAATAAGTTTGTTCCATCATTCTAGACTGGACATCCCCGAGAATGTTCTGGAACTGTCTACTCCACGTTGTCTACCTTGCGGGGTGCGCAAATCACTGTCATGTGTGTTCGGTGCCCTTAGGGCACCTTTGAACTTTGAAACCCCTTGACCTTTAGTTTTGTTTAGACAGCTTGAGCCACTAGTAGGTGCGATTACGTAACCAGGAAGTCCCGGTTAGGAGTCCACCAGATGTTTATTTACTAGATAGCTAGGAATTTTATTTGTCCTAGTCGAGGAATAAATTCTAATACAATTGTAACCTTGTGGAGGAAATAGTTTGTAACTACTCTAATTGAGTTTAGTACATTAAGTATGTTATTACTAGCGCTACTCCTAAATACTAAGTAATCGTTAGTAATTTACTAAGAGTTGGCGTCACTTGATGGATGAGTACCGATAGCCCGATACGAAGGTTTGGATTTGTAAATTAGTATTTTACTGTTCGGTTTCAAGTTAACTTTAGTTTTAGAAAGGACTAAAGTTTCTATACAAGGATAGTTGAGTTACATGTCTTATCTACAATACTCGGTTATTATACTAATGTATGACAATAATATTCTTGAGGGGGCTGTAGCCTTCCTAAGATGTTGGTTGTGAACCCCTGTAAATATATTCACTTGTTAGGTAGCGGACCACCCCACCCCGTTATCTGGCGGGGGCAGTGCAAATTACCATGAGCACGTTTAAAGTCATTGTCATTATTTACATTTTGAAAGTGATTTTGGCAATCTGTTTAGTTTTGTTTGGATGTAGTGTTTATTAAAAATGTTAAATAACTCTAAATGTTGGTGTCGTTTGGTTCTACGAACTCTTGTGTGCGTAAAAGTTAATACAATCTGTATTACTTTCTCAATACGTGGCGATCTGGGCCGAAATTAAGGGAACTACAATTTTTATAATCGTTTCTTAGTAATTGAATTTATATGTAAGTGTTTTTGTTATGTAATTATTTTTACTGTAATGGAGGGGTTGTTATTTTTGGTTCCTTTTGTTTATACTTAGTTTGAATCTATTTTGTAAAGGTTGACGGTAATGCGTTCTTGTCTCTGATTGGCCTCTCCTGTTGGCAAAGGTGACGCTAATATCTCGTTCACTCTCTTCCTGGAGAGACTCGAGACGATGCATCGTAATCTCTGTGGGGTTTGATTTTTAATTTAGCATGCACTCTCTTTTCTATTTTTGATATAATGGGGCAATTTTTGGTTTATTTATTGTGTATCGTATCTTTATGTAACTCTACCATTTCTACTGTGGAACCTGGTTTTGGTGTTCTCATAAGTAAATGTTGTGATCCTATGTACCAAGTGTTGTACATTATTATTATTATAAAGGGCATCATTAGGTGACCTGGCGGTCCAGGGGTAAGATGTCAGATTTCTATGCTGGGGTCCGGGGTTCAATCCTCGGTCCCGGCACACATTTATCTGATTACCAAACCCTTCCTTCACCTCTGACAAGACATCTTGTGAACGTGGGGAATGCCAGGCCTACACCGTGGTTTGGATTCCACGTTAAACTGTATGTCCTCCATTTCATCTCACAATCACCCTACCATTACACATTAGCGTAAGTGCGTATAACCCGAACGGGTAGTAAGACGCGGTGCTAATAATAATAATAATAATAATAATAANTCCTCCATTTCATCTCACAATCACCCTACCATTACACATTAGCGTAAGTGCGTATAACCCGAACGGGTAGTAAGACGCGGTGCTAATAATAATAATAATAATAATAATAATATAAAGGGCATTAGGCATTATGGTTGGTTATTTTTATCATTATCAACTTGTCTTTTACTTTAACACTTGAGTTGACCTTAGAGGAAGTAACTTATACCCATATTTGCCTGGAGGGAGAATGGTAAACCACCGTCAGTCCACAACTTATTGTAGTTGAGTCAGAGCCCGGATAATGTTCCATTGACTACCAGCTGATGTTAGACTACTCTGGCTCCATATCCTCCTTTCCAGAGAATGGTGTCGGAAGAATCCAGGTTGGACATGGTGGTGTTTGGTGCAACGGGGTTCACCGGCAAGTACACCGTCATGGAGATGGTGGCCCTCGCCAAGGAGAAGGGGAGCTTGAGGTGGGGGGTCGCAGGAAGGAACAAAGCCAAGCTGGATGAGCTCATCTCGGAGATCTCGCTGAAGACAGGTAGATATGGCTCCCCGGTTTGACACTGGTACAACTCACTCATGAAGGGGAACTTGAGGTGGGGGGTCGCAGGAAGGAACAAAGCCAAGCTGGATGAGCTCATCTCGGAGATCTCGCTAAAGACAGGTAGATATGGGTCCCCAGTCTGTGACTCATACAACTCGATCATGAAGGTGCGATGTTCATTGTTCATCATAAATAAACACTTGATTAAAACCTGTTATTACCTGTGTATGGATATCATCATAGTAGACTGGTGGTGATGATAGGACCTAGTAGACTGGTGGTGATAGGACCTAGTAGACTGGTGGTGATAGGACCTAGTAGACTGGTGGTGATAGGACCTAGTAGACTGGTGGTGATCAGACCTAGTAGACTGGTGGTGATGATAGGACCTAGTAGACTGGTGATGATAGGACCTAGTAGACTGGTGATGATAGGACCTAGTAGACTGGTGATGATGATAGGACCTAGTAGACTGGTGATGATGATAGGACCTAGTAGACTGGTGGTGGTGATAGGACCTAGTAGACTGGTGGTGATGATAGGACCTAGTAGACTGGTGATGATAGGACCTAGTAAGACTGGTGGTGATAGGACCTAGTAGACTGGTGGTGATGATAGGACCTAGTAGACTGGTGGTGATAGGACCTAGTAGACTGGTGGTGATCAGACCTAGTAGACTGGTGGTGATCAGACCTAGTAGACTGGTGGTGATAGGACCTAGTAGACTGGTGGTGATGATAGACCTAGTAGACTGGTGGTGGTGATAGGACCTAGTAGACTGGTGGTGATGATAGGACCTAGTAGACTGGTGATGATAGGACCTAGTAAGACTGGTGGTGATAGGACCTAGTAGACTGGTGGTGATGATAGGACCTAGTAGACTGGTGACAATGATCGGACCTAGTAGACTGGTGATGATAGGACCTAGTAGACTGGTGGTAATGATAGGACCTAGTAGACTGGTGGTGATGATAGGACCTAGTAGACTGGTGATGATGGTAGGACTTATTTCAATGCTTTAATTTTTTGAATGATTATATAAAAGTTTTTTATCTGGTGAATGTTATATATTTTGAAACAATGGACAGCCTTTGAAGTTCTTTAGTCTCCCTTTGAAGGGATTTGCGGACTCCGTTGATCCGTTCTAAGATTACAGGTAAGAAGCCTGTCATGACATCTGGCCTTGTGGATTGTCTCTGGCTTGTGATTCACATCTTCAACCATAACCTGCAGTAGCATCGGCCCTCACACATCATCTTGTGTCGGTCACTCTTTTAAAAACTAGAGCACAGCCTTGCTGACGGTTGACATCTGTGTCAAGATATTCGAGCACAGCCTGCTCAAGTGTGTGGTTGTACACTGGTGCACAGGTCCGGAGAATGAGCCTTCTACAAGCAAATAGTGAGTTTATCCTGGCAATATGGGCTTGAAGACCATTGTAACACGCACCGTGACTTGTTTAAGGAGGTCAGCTCTTCTCCTGTCACTTGCTGTGGATAGAAGGTCAGAACAGAGGTGGTCAGCTCTTCTCCTGTCACTTGCTGTGGATAGAAAGGTCAGAACAGAGGTGGTCAGCTCTTCTCCAGTGTCACTTGCTGTGTCTGACACTCCAACATATCTAAACACTACAGTCACCTGGTCAGTGCCAGAGATGTCTGGTGTTGAATCAATGCTCAAAGAAAATTACTTGGCTTCAATCATTTTCAGAACCTGCTTTCCCATTATTTCTATCCTTTCTTCGCAAGTTGTGGGAGATTTTCCTCGACCTCTATTACCATATTTGGCAGGGAAAATGAGAACTTAGAAAAGGGTCAAACTCGGCGGTTAACTCTAACCCAGTATCATTTTGACATCTTGGTCCCAGTCTAGCTCTGTATCCTCATCCTCAGGGCTGACTAGCGAGGAGAGACTGTCTCTGGTGTTTGTTCATCGAGCTTCTTCACCTTCTCTTGCTGTTCGTATCCTCATCCTCGGGGCTGACTAGCGAGGAGAGACTGTCTCTCTGGTGTTTGTCCATCGAGCTTCTTCACCTTCTCTTGCTGTTCTGTTATGTGAACCTAATGTGAACCTAATGTGAACCTAATGTGAACCTAATGTAAGGTATTTGTTTATTTAAGTTGATTAATCTTTTTATATCTCTTGGAAACAACTCAAGAAATCTTGATTGTAATTTGCTTCCTAGATCAAATCGGTAATATTTTGGTCCACTATCGCAGGGCCCCCGTTTGGCGTGGGGCCCGTAGACCGTCGCCTACTTTGCCTATTTGGTAATCCAGCATTGTACACAACACACTTGTTTAACATAGTTTTACCCGTGTTGGTGGTCACAATGTTTAAGGTGTTGAACTCACAAGAGATTGGAGGTGTTTGTTTTTTACACACACTTTATAACTAGTTTTCCCATTGATAACACATATGCTAGTGGGGCAGTGTCACCACGACATGTTGCTTCTAGTTTTCCCGTTGATAACACAAATGCTAGTGGGGCAGTGTCACCACGACATGTTGCTTCACAGGGGAGGACCTGACCAAGGTGAGCGTAATCGTGGCCGATGTGAATGACGAGTCATCACTGCTCAAGATGGCGGCACAGACCCGGCTCGTGATCAACACAGTGGGGCCCTACAGGTTCTATGGAGAGGCCGTGGTAAAGGCCTGTGTCGCCAGTGGGGCCCACCACGTCGACGTCAGTGGAGAGCCGCAGGTCAGTGTTGTTGTCGTGTTGCGGGCACTCAGGGGCATAGAAAGTGGGGGTGCATGTATACTACAGTTTAATGTAAATGTCTTCAACCAAATACTAGTTAACTATTATTATAAAATTCACCTTCTAGACGCAACTTGCAGAACTTCCGATTGTAAAATTATCCCTGCAACATTTGTATCTGGAAACAAAGGATGTTTCTTGGTTTGAGTCGAGTTGTGGGGTTCGTGGGTTCCGACTAAAGTAGGCAACTATTTTTGCTAGGTTGAATACCTGAATTCAACACATCTACATACGCTCATGACACTCCAGGGTACAGTGTAACCCTCTTATAACAGTAATGACACTCCAGGGTACAGTGTGACCCCCTAAGGGGCCACTGTTCCATAATGCTCATCACGATGTTCTTACTACATTGTTTGTATCAAGCTTCCTAGCAAACCATGCCCCATCGGGGTGTTACTGGTTGCAGTACATGGAGAGGATGCAGCTGGAGTACCACGAGGAGGCCAAGCAGAAGGGGGTTTACGTGGTCAGCGCATGTGGCTTCGACAGCGTCCCCGCAGATCTCGGGACCATTTTCCTTGTTGACAAGTTTAAAGGTCAGTCGGACTGGGTCTCGCGCCTACGGACAAAGGCAGTTAGGGTTCTCCTGGACTTACACTAGAAAACAAACCCAATGACAGCGATTTTGGGGTGAATTTAGTCCGTTTATGTCAAAGTCTGGTTTGTGCCATTTTGATAGTTTAGTTTTTAATGTAACTTGTATAAGATATTGCATTTCCTCAGCCAAGGGTTAGAGAGGCAGAGTATTGGAGAACTCTTGTGGAAACAGGTTCAAGCCCAGGTCATAACCAAAATAATAAACAATTGTGACATCCTGAAGTGTTGTTAGTTGATAGTGTGAGGGCTGTATCTGTTTGTCGTGTTGGTTCCAGGGGATGTGAACTCTGTCGAGACTTACCTCCAGTCGTCGAGCAAGAGTGAGCACAAGGTATGATGTAGCGTGTTGGCACCTCCTAGCTCTGTCTTACCCGTCACACCAGGTGGGGGTGACCGCTCTCTTTCAGATAACATCCCAGATTCAGCAATATTACAAAGTTTAGTGCCGCTATGTGCGTAACAGAATTGCATGCTGGGATAGTAATGAGTCTATCAGGTTACAAACCACATTTTATAAAGTTAAACATAGAGCACAATAAAATATTCTAATCTTGTGGAGAATATTTTGAATTAAAGTGAACACCATGAACCCTACGTCGGATTAATAAGCAACGAAACTGTTTGTGAAGGGGCCCTCCATTCACTATGGCACCTGGGAGTCTGCGGTGTACGGCCTGGCGCACGCTGGGGAGCTGCGGCCACTCAGGGAGAAGCTCTACCCCAAGCGACTGCCCCAGATGCTGCCTAAACTGAAACCCAGGTAAGTACACGAACCTAGGCTCTATATTCTGTAACGTGTTGGTAGGAACCCAGGTAATGTTCTCTCACCTAACATTGTGGACGCAGGAAGTTGAGCGACATTTGGTTGTAACTGTGTATTTAGTGAGTAACATGAGTAGGAACAGAGAGGGGGCTAGGGGAGGTGTTG